>VYZQ01018488.1:22842-41728 GCA_013400655.1 Mystacornis crossleyi
TCTTGTCCCTTTCTTTTCAAACTCTTTTTGAGGAAAGTCTACTTCTTTGGGTTAAAGATTCTGAAGTATTTGAAGGGAAGAAATAAATTATGTTTTGGGTCCACTACTCTCATCTTGCAGCATTAGCAAATGTTCTAACACTAGACTCGACATTTTAAATGGATGAATTTGCTTTTGCTTATGGTGTTGAAACTGGCCTCTGCTGTCACCAGCCCATGAGAAAGCATGTACAGCCTCAGGAAGGTTCAACAAAGAGATTCAGCTGCTGATAGCTGGCAAACAGGGCACCCACTTAAAAGATTAAAAGACTGATGATCACATTGTTTTACTTTTGTGGGTAGTGTCTAATAGCTTACTGACCTCCAAAGGTGAAAAATGACATTCTAATGAGAGTAGAAAATTGTCACTCTTTAAGTCAAACATTTAAGTAGCTCTGAATAACAAAACCATAAGGAGTACCACTGGGTTTCAGACAAGTGTTCTTGGCCAGGCAAGAGAACACAAGATGGAGTAGCTGATTTTCTTCTCCTGTTAGGAAAATACACCCCAAAAACGTATCACCTGCTAGGATCACAATGTTTCTAGATTCACTTACTCCATTACCCAAGTGAACTCTCTAGAGGATTAAGCAATAGTTTCCCAGCCTAACATGGACTAAAGCTAAAAGCTTGGTAAATACTAGTTTTATCTCACAAACCATAATTTTTAATTGCTAACACACATAGGAAAGGCATAATCCTCCACTGATGATATCATAGTCTACTGCCATGGAAATGACTGCAATATCATAAACACAGGTTTAAGATGACCTCACTTTCACAGGAAAGAGGAAAAATTCACTGGAATGTGAATTACATTGGGAATAAACACACATAGATACTATACACTGAAAAACTCTCTTACTAGCCAGTTAACCTATAGAAGATGGAGACAGCAACTAGACTTGCAGCTGAACAGAAATAGGGTTCTCCTGCTCAAACACTGTGTTACTACCTACGAACCTTTGAGCAGAGAGCCCTCTGAACTCCTGTCAGGGTTCCCCTTTGTAAGTTCACCACACCACAAAGGAGTCAAATCCTTGCCCTGACAGGCGTACAGTTCAACCACAAGAACACGAACAAAGTATGGCTATGAGAATACAGTGTAGGATCTCAGAGCAACGTTGTAGCTGGAATGCTTCCTAGAGGGAGTAAGTACTTCAGAAGTGGGAGGAAGAGAACTCCACAGTCTCTTGAAGCACACAAAATAACATGAAGTTAGACGCAAATGCAGAAGTACGATCTCAGTGTGGCAAGTGCTAAGCATTTTGGCATCAGCTCAGGAAAATACATATATTTAACCTTCAGCTCTGAAGTACTCTAAGAGGCATCAAACAACTCAAGGATTGGAAGCTGAAATTTGTGTGTAAGCTTTGGGTTACCGTGAGTGGGGAACCTTGAGTACTGTGCCGGACCCCAAGTCTAGATGAGAAAAGAAGCTTGAACTGAGAAAAGGGAGTGGAGAAATGTACAAGGCGATAATGATCTCACTTAAGAAGAACCTTTTATCTTGAAGGATCTCAAAGCAATTTACAGACTTAAACAGACCAGACACTGCAGCTGGTAGGAACAGAAGCAGACAGCTGGGAACTCATTCATGGGAAGGAGGAGGTAACAGAAGACTCACTCAGTGCCATATCATCCAAAACACTGGTGCTGGGAGAAGACAGCAGGACTAAAACAGAGCTTTTCCCTGAATTTTGCCATGCAGCCACATAAGAAAATTGCAGAAAGTAGGCAGACAGGCAGAGCTGACAGAAAGAGATGCAGAAAAACACGGCACCTTTGGACAACTGGGGACCTGTCACTATTAGAACTGTAGTTTCCCTGCTTTTTATCTCAACTTCAACTCTATAGATAGACTCTTCACACCTTCTGCAGTAAAATCTTTAGTCATTCATTATTTTTGCTCCTTTTAATAACTTACTCCAATTCTCTTTATTTATTCCTGTCTTTTTACAAAGCAAACTGCCCTTCTTCCTGTCCTCAAATTGCAAAATGTTTTCCAAATGCCCAGTAGGGCAAATAGTGCTGCTCTTGGTGACTGCAACAAAACTAGTACAGGCCTCATTGTAGTACCACAAGGGGTATTCTTTAGCTCAAAAGCACTACTAAATACATACTATTAAAATTTAACTAGATAAACAAGTCTAAAAAACAAGAGGAATATTAGTGATTGCTGAAATGGAATTGCCTCTGGAAGTAAAGACAGCAGCTAATTACAGTAGACAGTACTGTAGGACACAAAATGAAGACACCAAATGAAAGGGCGAGGACATTTCAATTATGCAGAACCCAGAAAGCAACACTTTCGTTGTGCTTAACTTAAAAGATATTGTGTGACCAGTTTCACATTCATATTTCCCAAGACTTTTAAAACTTCCACATTTCCATTTAGGAAGGGGAGGAAAAAACCCGTTTTCATGGATAAGAGCCAAAGACAAGGGCTGAGCAGGTGTTCTAGCACCACCAGTCCTTCTCAGAGAGGGCCCACAGCATCCTCTGTGGCACAAACAACAGTTTCTTTCAGAAGGTGCCAGCTGGGATCAATGGCGCACTGTCTCTAGCTTAGGGTTCATAACCTTCGTTGCAAATGCAGCCCTTGTAATGGGTTAAAAAAAGTCCCTGGTGGCCTTGCCCTAGTTATTTTGTGTTAATTTAAGAAGCACCCAAGCAGGCATTTTCCCTCCTTTTTCCCTCTTCAGCATTTTGTCATTTTTTGTTAGGGGAACTTTGTTGGAAGCTTTTAAAGTCTGGAGTATAACACCAAATACCTTTAACATGCTAGAATGTTAAACTTTGTCTCACCCTAAAATAAACTATCACTCAGATTTTGCAGGAGGACAACAACTGAATTTCAGTTTGTAGCAGTGAAAAGCTTCTTTAGACATGAATGAGCTTGGACCAGGCCCCATATTAGCAGTGTTTGGGCCAGTAGAGATATTCAAAAGCTGTATATGCACAGAAGACAATTTTCTTACTGAATGCCATTACTGAAGATTTCACCAACTTGATTCTTATCCCATTTTTCTTTTTGGGCCCCCAGGATGCAGCTTTCTTCCTGCCACACAAGAGAAGGCAAACGGGAGTTTCTCTCAACATTTAGGTTCTCTAAAACTGGAGAACAACCAAATGCTGAGGCTATACATCCTGCATTTAATATGCACCCAAACTTTGCTGGGTCAGAGAAGAAGACAAGGGACAGACAGCACAGGGTCTGAAATCAAGCCCAGATTTTTCACTATTACATAAATGAAACAAGTCACAGATGACACATTCTCTCCTGCCTTGATGTTTTTCACGGGATCCAAAGATTAATTTCCTCAACTGGACTAAGCTTGTATTCCTTCACAGCTGTGCTTTCCCATGCTGCTGGCAATGGCAGATTGACTAGAATGAGGAGTGGCTGCTGCAGGGGAAGCATTACAGATAAAAACCAAAACACAAATGAAATGGATTTGAAGGATTCTAGAACACTTTGCTGCTAGGAGAAGCTGAAGAGCAAAAAAATATCAAAACAAGACAAAAACATTAAAAGTTGGTGACCTGCATGAGAAATTATGGAAATGAGAACATGTGTGAGATAGAAGAAAAATGAAGTCATATGCGAGACTTTCTCTGATCACTCAAAAGAAACGTAAGAAAATTCCTTTTTCACATTCCCATCAAAAAAAGTCTGCAATTATTGTTCCAAATACTGCACTTAAAAAAAAAAAACAACAAAACTTTTAAAAAAGAAAGCACTTTTAAAACAGAATGATCATGGACATTTCCAATGTGCCAGTGAGCCATTTACTTCAGCACTTCAGCAGAAAATAATCACCACTAGAGACTTAAACAGAAGACGTAGAATCTCACTAATGAGATACCTTTGCCATTTGGCTCAAGCAGAGGTTGTGGTCAGTTAGCAAAGAGGATTTGATGCATTTGGGATGTCTATACTGATGTGCGTTTGTCACCACTGTCCACTGCAGTTCAGCAACACTACTCTGTATGGAGCTCAAGGCTTCTCTGCCTTGTCTTTCTGTCTTGCTGAATGCTGACAGTCCATCAGTTTAGTACTTGCAGTAATTATTAACGGTGGTAGTTACAACAAGGGGCTGGAAGCAGAACTTTTAGTTCTACTCCCTAAGCACAGTGAAGAAATGTGATGAGAGGAAAGGCATCCACAGAAAACTAAGACTTGAAATTCTGAACATCCTAGAAAATGCAGTTTTCCACTATCTGGACTGTGGTGTCATTCTCCAGAGTTAAACTGAATGTTGTTGTTGTGACTATCCAAAGACTGCTTTTCCATCTTACATTTTGTTCTATGCTTCTGCTGTTTTCAATTGCCATGCCAAAGTTTCTCCTGTTTATTCTAATTGTTTTAGTGTGTCTGACTCTCATTGGTTTATATGTTTAGTCTTGTCCTGATTTAATATGAATTAAAATGCCAGTGCCACGACCAGTCTGCAAATATGAGTCAGAAGAGAAACTATTTAAATAATACTGTGGATGGTACCCGTCTGGTTTGATATCTAGATCATACAGAATAATGCTGTTTTTGTTTTCTACAACTATTGCCTGCTATTGCCAATGAAGTGCTGATTGTTATTGTGACCACAAATATGTTTTGCTCCTGCTCCTCTTAAGCCAGAAGAGTGTGGTTTACTGCATGTATGTACATGAGGTTGTTTTGATCATATGAAGTTCACTTTAGAAAACCCACATTCTGCCACTGCAGCGCTACAGGACAATGAGAAAAGAATTTCCAATGAGAACAGTGTTTCAAAAGCAAACCACTGGGCCCCTTCCTTTTACAAGGATTTTAGGACATGCTACCCTTTCTTCTGAATTTGGTTATTTCTCAGAATTACATCTGAGTATCTGTCTTTAACCAAAGGTCCCTTTCTGTCTTGGTCATTATGTAAGATTCAGCACATTTCAAACTGTACATTTCCATTTCACACAGAGGTTACACTCCTTTAAATCGTTAGTTTACTGTATCGAGTAAAAACATTATGTGCTAATTTTTTTCATGGTGAATCTGGCTACCATATGTCCAACGGTGACTTAAAAGCTTTTTGGTACCTTGCCTCTACAGACCTGGGAATGCTTAACATTTAAAGTTTGCCACTACCATTTCAAGTCTGACCCTGAACTTCCAGCTCTCCAGACAGAGGGCCAGGGTTGTGTCCCAAAGGGCCAAAAGGGTATTTTACCAGTTTGAGTTATGACACAGCATTGTCTAGCTCTGGCAGAGTCTCAATCAATATTTTTATCTTCTAAGAAAGATAGGCTTTAGTGCTGAGTCATGAATATGCCCATGTGTTAAACACAATGTATACAAAAATGTGTCCAGCTTCCTCTGTGTAACTCTTACAAATTTATTCAGGCTCCTCCAAAGGGGCGATAGGCATTTAACATGATCACTGCTGTCCATGTCTTTTACAAACTGAAACATCAGCACAAATGACAAACTCACAAAAACCCGATGCTTCTTCATTCTAGCTGAAATGAACCCCAGCTTTAAATCTAGAATATGCAGCCCCCTCTAAATCCCAGATACTAAGACTGTCAAGAGTTATGCTCCTGGAACCTAACCCTAACCTGACAGTTTTTGTACTTCATAAAGCTTGTTTATGGTTTCCTTTTCCACCTAGGCACAATCAAGCCTACTGCTTAGTACTTTCTGATAATTTTACCCAGATTTTCGTAATCCCAGATACATTTAAACAATGTCTACATAGGTACTACGTGGAAATTTTAGTCAGATTAAACTCTTGCCAGCTAAATTTAAACACACAGTTTTTCTTATCTTATTAAGTGCCTGAAGTCCTGTGCTAGTAACAGAAAGAATGAAGCCATCCCTTCTTTTTCAGCTGAAGCAGATTATCTTATCACTTATAAAAAGCCCTTCACTGCTACTTAAAGCAGAAGCTAATAATGGTGAGTCAGATACATACTTGTGGTAGCATTTGTACACTTTAAGAAACCCTCTCAGCTGATTGAAAAGTGAAATGGCTTTTCTTCAGCCACTTTCTATCAGTGTAACAGCGTCTATCACTGCAGCCCATGGTGTAATCTCTGGTTACAATATGGCCAGTTAATATGACTTCAAATAAGTGACTGCACTTCTATCACATCAAACTTCCAGCCAAAAAAAAAAGGAAATAAGGAGTTTTCTCGTTCATTTGTTTGTTTAAGTGTCAAGAAAAGCCCAAAGCTGCAGCTGTCAGCAGTGCTTAAACTGGCAGACAATTTTTAGATTACTTTTTTCCCCACATTTTAGACAGACAGGAAAAGGAATGTCTTGAGGTTAGAGCACCATGTTTTACATTTCAGTACAACGTCATATACATGAGAGCTCATTCACACATAACATCAAGATCAGTTCCACACAGTTCTTACTCTGACTTACAAGACAACTATTCTTCTTGGAAAGCTGCCAGTGTGTTCTGAAAATTACACAAAGCATTAAATCTTTCTGACACAGGGTCTACAATTATTTAACAGGCTTCATCGTTTCTGCAACAGAAGTCTGTGCCTAAGTGGTACTCACTCCTCAGCATGTTCCTCTAATCATCTGTTCTGCACTTTCTTGACCCACAGGCTTTGGTATAATTGTCTGTTGATAAAGGATATTTTTTTAATTGAAGAATTCCTAGCAGGACAAGCTGATGCAGTCCAGATACATACACTTTAAATCCTAGTTTAACGAAGCCTGCATACAGAGTATGGAGACAGATGTGTTTAAAATAGTGGAAATCAAAGACTGATTTGCAAGTTTACTGGGACTGACAAGGCCAGCCAGTTCAGGTTAGTATTTGCATTGTGAATTCTTGCAATTTTTCTTGAATTCTCACAATTTTTCTTGAATTCTCCTGTTATTTAGCATTGACTATAAATCCTGGGCTAGTGGAACCAAGAGCTTTCATGAACTTCAGTTTTTAAAAGAAGTTTCCAAACCTTACCTATGTACAAAAAAGAAGGAAAAAAAAGACAATGAGACCCAAGCTTTTAATTTGAAAAGCAAAATGCTCAGAAAATTAATAAAGATAAATTAAGATATTCCTAAAAAAAAACTTATTTAATAATTTTAAAAAATAGCTTTGGGGTGCAGAGCTGCTGAATTTTTGAGGGCTTCCTATATGCACTTCTTGATATCTTTGGATATGAATACCTTGGGAAACCCACCGTCTCTCCCCCTTTCCCTCACTCTCATTTCAAAGTGTCACACAAAATGTTGTCTGCAAGTAATCAGTTTACAACCTACTGTTCCATGGAGCTAACCGGGGTTTCTTTGCAATATAAACCTTACTTTCTCACTTTTCCAGTGCAGACAAGTGTACTTTGAACTGAAAACGTGTTACAGTTGACCAGCTTTATTTACTTTCGTAAAATCCCTTCAGACTCCTCTGCTGATTACGCCTATCAAGAGTTCCAGGTTTCCCGTGCGGGTGTCTACGAAACGCTGCTTGCCTGGCCAAGGCCAACACCGACCCACCCGGCACAGCTGAAAACACAAACCCAAGTCTCTTCTCTCTCCAGAGTTACAGACAGCTGATCAAAGCTCCAGCACGTTCAAACCTCTCCCCGTTCCCACACTCTTCTTTCAAAGCAATATTTGCAGCTGACATCACGCGGGTGCAGCCGCCCCGCTTCACAGAATCTCAGAATCCCAGAATGGGTCAGGCTGGAAGCGACCGCAGTGGGTCACCACGGGGGTACCAACCTCCCTGCTCACGCAGGGTCATCTCAGAGCACATGGCACAGGATTGCATCCAGACGGTTCCTGAATGCCTCCAGTGACGGAGACTCCACACCCTCTCTGGGCAATCTGTGCCTGTGTTCAGTCCTTTCCTCTGCCGCAGCCGTGGTTCCCTCTGCCCGGGGCCGAGCGCTCCGCCTGCCGCGCCTGGCGCCGACCCCGCTTCTTGCATCCCGGCCTGGGGAGAGACGTGACACCCGCTTGGCTCGGCCCGGGGCGCATCCCGGCCCGGCCCGGCCCGGCGTGCCTACGCTGTGCCCCGGGCACCGCGACGCCCCGCGCTCCCATGACCTCGGGGTCGCTCCGCCCAGTGCGGGCAGGAAACCCCCAGCCAGTACTAACCTGACCAGGTCGGTCATACAGGATCCCACCACCACGACCTCCGCGGCCATGGCGCCGGGGCGGCCCTTGGACCCTGACCCTGACCCGCCCCGGGCCCCGCCGCGGCTTCTCAGGTTGCCATAGGCGACGGGCTGCCCGCGGGGACCTTCGCCCGGCAGGGCTGCCCCTGCCGAACGCCTGCTGCCACGACCGCCCCCCCTCCTCCTTCGCCTCTCCCCCGCGCCGCTCCGGCGGCGACCGACCGAACCGCCGCCCCACGCCCTGCGCGGCGACACAGCCCGCACCGGCACTTGCGGCGGACGCCAATACTGGGCCGGTGAAGACCGCTCCGACCCGGGTGGGACAGGCGGCGGCGGCGGCGCGGGGGGAGCGGAGGCGCGCACGGCAGGCGCGGGGGCGCGCACGCCGTTGCCAAGCGGCGAGTTCCGGCCGCCGTAGGTAATGGCGGGGCCGGGACGGGCGCGATGGGGCGAACGAGCCGGGCAGGGAGAGCGGGCGGGAGCGAGCAACGCCACAGCCCTTTCCCGGGACGGCGGCGGGCGGAAGGGGACCCGGCGCCGGGAGGCTCTGGCCCGGAGCCGGCGGAGGCCGGTGTTAGCACCGCCGCTGGGGCGGGGCGGGGCGGGCGCAGCGCCGCGGGTGGCGGCACCGGCTGGGGAAGGGAGCGGGGCTTGGCCGGGTCAGCCCGGAACGAGACTGATGGACGGGAAGTTCCCCCTGGCCATGGGGAAGAGCTTCTTTACTTTGTGGGTGACCGAGCACTGGAACAGTTTGTCCAGAGAGGTTGTGGAGTCTCCCTCACTGGAGATATTCAAGAACTTCCTGGACACAATCCTGTGCCATGTGCTTTAGGATGACCCTGCTTGAGCAGGGAGGTTGGTGCAGATGACCCACTGTGGTCCCTTGCGACCTGACCCATTCTGGGATTCTGAGCGTTCTTCCGTGCCAGGGCTTGGGTAACTTCGGCGCTTACCCGGGGCTCCGCAGATCCACACTGCTGATCGCATTCCGTGGATGTCTTCGGGCACGGCTGCAGGAGGCGGCGGTCGTGGTTCCCTTCCTTTCCCACTCACACCCAGACACATGTTCCTGCCACCCCCAAATGAAAATCACACTACCAGCTTGCCGATGGCCACGCTGAGAGGGTTAGACAGGAAAGGTCCTGTCACGCTTTCAGGTGTCCATCACAATAGTCACCTTTTACTTTTTAAAGCTTCACTTAATGCCCGTTAGGGTATGGCCGGTGGTGGTAGGACAGAGTATCTTAAATCCGGACTCTCTCTGGTGCCCAAAGCACATGATCATTGTGAAGCCTGTGTAACATTAGCCCGAAGTCACAGTAATAGCCAGCTGAATCTAAGAGGATTCCACTATTAGTTTGTTTGCTTCTTTCAGAGGTTTTGTTTTGAGAGGGAAGCAGTCCAGTGAATTTTGTTTTTATTAATTCCCCTGAGTTTGTTTGTGTTCAATTTCCAGTGCTGTGGGAAACTTAAGCTGAGGAAAAAAAAATGTATATGATAACTGAAACTTAGGAAACTGGTACAAATTGTGTTCTAGTTTTTAAAGCCCTTTGTTTACAAAATAAATCTGAGTTTAATTGATAGCAACACTTGTAAGTATTGTGTCTGGCTTGTTAAATAGAAGGTATTGTGATTTTTTTAAAATGATGCAATAAAATACAGAAAAATGCCTAACAGCTATTTAAATCTTGTTTTGACAATATCTGCAAATTTTATTTACAAAAAGATATGGAATGTCATTTTAAAGTTCATTTTGGAAAATGCATCTGTTCAGCTGTGATCACCACATGTATCATGTCTCACAATTTCACCCTCATAACACTTACAGTCCCCTCAAAATGTGTCGTCATCAGAACCAGTTCTGAGATCTTCATGTATAACTTCAGGATTGCTAGAAGGATAGCTTGTTTTTCAGCATGTTCTCGTGGTTTAAGAAGTTCTTACCTTCATCAGTCCAGCTGCTCCCTGCTTGAAATTACTCTTCGGTACAGCAGGGCTGGCAGACTGAAGTATGTGCCCTGTTGTAATCACTCTTGTGCAAAGTATTTTAGCTTAAACTAATTTCTCTTAGCGGTTCAGTCTAAGCCATTAGACTTTGCATTGAAATATGTCAAGTATGAGCTTGTGTCCTCTCAGTCCCTGCGGGGAAGAATAAAAGTGAGTAGGCAGAAATTTTTAGTAGAAAAGTAACAAACCGGAGGTAGTATCTTAAATTGCTGTAGGTGTTTGCTGAACAAGCTTAAGTTGTTCCATTGTCAATTAAACAAATCGTCTATGAGAACACATTATGTGTCAGGGCATGGATACTTAGTCTTCAGCTTCTTCACTGCCATAAAATGTAGGAGCCAATGTATTAAAGATAATTACTGTTTTTAGGAAGTCTTACTTTATTAATGTTTCTGTTTGCCTTAAAGTGCCTGGCCTTTGCTTTATTAAGACACATTCCGAATAGCTAGGACAAACACTCTTGAGCGTTGCTTCCTGCTACTCCAGTGTGAATGGCTTTCATGAGAACAGAATGTGAAATTTAATGTTGCTCCCAGTTACAGAGATTTAGTAGATTCTGTAGAGTACCCATTAGTTACTAATTAATGCTTGTAAACTGAGTGTGAGAAACAACAGAAAATTGCAATTATTGCCATGAGTTGTTCACACTCTTGTTATAGAACACTTACTAATACAACAGTCCATATGCAGCATTTTAAAGAAAGTGAATGCAGTGCGTATTGGTGTTTTTCAATTAAATGGATATTTTAAAAATATTTCTTAATCCTCAGGGTTTATGTATAATCTCTTCTGTGCCACTTATCAGTGGCAAGTTTATGTTACCTTTAGTCATTTACAGCCTTGTTTTCTAAAATTGCCAAGTTCAGTTAATTTTCATATGAAGCTCTGTGCCTTAGAATGTGATCAAATATGTTAACATTTTAATAGCATGGTTATCCTTCTTTTCTCCCACTTCTACCACAGTCTCTTGTTGTCCACATGCTCTAGTCTTTTCGTGGTGCAATGAATTAAAATGTGTGTATGCTCAGTTTCTGCATTTCACCTAGAAAGCAACGGGTTTCTAAAGTGTGCTCAATTAATGGCCTAACTGATTTAGCATAAGGTCGCACAATTGCAAGCACTTCTGAACCAGCTGTGCTTAAAATGTGCGTAAATCAGCTTCGTGATCTGTTACATGAAGGAAGATGAAGATGCCTGTCAAAGAGTATGGTGATACCACTGAAAGAGAAGCAGAGTTAGCTTTTAAAAGGCATCATGAAGTCCTATAAATTGCAACCTAATGAAGTAGTATAAAAGTCATACTGATTATAGGCACACTAGTGCTCTTAGAAATCCAGGTGAGAATACAGAGAGGTATCAAACTCCTGGGCTCACTGCAGTTTATGTAAGTCCCACTGATTTCAGGGGAAGCGGAACAAGTGTGACTCGCCAATTACAGACTGACTGGGAATGCCCACAAGAAGGGCTAAGCTGTGAAGTGTCAGAGTGGCCTCAATTTTACTTCTCTTTCTGAGAGGGATAGGACCTTAATTAAAGGTGCCTAGGACATAATTCTGGCTTTATGTTGATACTGAATAAACAGGCTTTGTTGAATGTTGCCTGGGATGGTGGGAGGAAAAAAACCTACCTGT
Source organism: Mystacornis crossleyi (assembly GCA_013400655.1). Classification (NCBI taxonomy): domain Eukaryota; kingdom Metazoa; phylum Chordata; class Aves; order Passeriformes; family Timaliidae; genus Mystacornis; species Mystacornis crossleyi. The sequence continues at coordinate 34,634 of VYZQ01018488.1, forward strand.
GTTTATTTTCTCTTTATAAACCTGCGCACATTTCAGTTACTCTACATTCCTGGTCTTTTGTGTGCTTAGCTTTTTTTCTGTTGGTGTTTGTAGAGTCCATGTGAATCTACATCAAATAAGTAGGATATTTTTAAATTATATTTTCTCCCTTTGCTGTCCCTTTGCAGCTCAAGACAAAAGGAAGGAGGAACATATTAAAATGTCACCTGAAGTGGCCTTGAACAGAATTTCTCCAGCACTTTCACCCTTCATTTCCAGCGTGGTCAGAAATGGAAAAGTAGGACTAGATGCTACTAATTGTTTACGGATTACAGACTTGAAGTCTGGGTGAGTTCCTCATCCAAAAAGAACACCCAACCCCTCATAGTTGTCTTCTCAGAACTGAGTTTTATTAGGTTCATGTGTTTAAGCATTTTGAATGCAGCTGGAGCTGACATACTAGCTACATTATTTTTTGTCTTGCTACCATTTTGTAGTTTGGGAGACTAAATTTGTCATATTTTTGGCAATAATAATCTTGTTAAAACACTTTCATCGCTGCCACTTGATAGTGCTGGTTTTCAGCAGTGAGATAGTTATAAACACTTCGTTGTTTGTCACTTGCTTACTCGATTGTCTCTGTAAACCAAAAATTGAAAGACAAGTTTGTGTGACCTTGCCTGTAGTCATGAATATGCCAAAACAGAAGAAAAAGTAACTTTTCCTTTATCTGACCTCCCTCAAGTTCAATGCATCAAGTGGCTCTAGGGCCAAGAGTTTGAAATAAGCCAAGCTGCTCCTTTTATTTTTAATTTTAGAAGCATTCAGGTAAGTTTTCAGGTAGTGATAATATTTTGGGATTTGCACATACAAACAGACTTCGGTGTATGACCTCTGTACATAATACATAAGGAGAGTGAAATGTTTAGATGACACCTGTCAGAAATTGCTTTATTCTTTTAGAGTTGGGCATCTAATGGCACCTTTTTGATACATGTATTTTTTTTTTTTGCTACAGGAGCTCAGAGCCTGAAATTACTTTTGCTTTAAGTATACAAATCATCTTGCTTGTACAAACTACTGCTTCATGTATCATTCTGGATGTTAGCATAGTACAATAGATGTTCAGAACCACCACAAATCACTGCTGTTTAAAATACAGTTCTGCTGAAAACTTTGTTTAATGTGCTTCTGAAGGCTATTTTATTACGGTTTCATGAAAGCTTTGGAGGTGCTTTTCTGGTTGTAACAATGGCTTTTCAGGAAGGAGGTTTGAATTCTAGGGTTAGTTTGAAAGGAATCATTCCCTCCGTGTGAGTTGCTGGGGCAGAGCACAGATTTACTTGGAGGTCTAAGAAGCCATGACTTTGTTATTAGTGTTGACTGGCTTGACATTTCGGCTCGCAAATTACGTAAGACAGGCTGAGCAGTTCTGCATCTGCTGCTGTCACTTCATGCTAGATCTTGCTTTCTCTTGAACTAGTCTTCTAGGAAAGCTGAGATGGGAGCTATCTTACATTTTTCCAATTCAAATATTAGGAGAAAGGAATACAAAGAAAAGTAGAGAGAAAACACAACTGTTTGTTGGGAGGTGGGTAAGGGTTTTTGCTCTCTACCCACTGAATGCTTATGCTGCCTGCCTTTAAAATAAGAGATTAAAATAGTAAAAAGTGGTGTTTTCTAGCTGACTCTTTTCAGGGGTATTTTTAATAGGTGTCTAAAGTTTTTGGCCATTGATCTTGCAAAGAAGATCTTGTATTTGCATTGTTAAAACCGGAATGTTTTCCAAGAGTTTATTCTTTAAAAAAAATTAAAGCTACCAGCAGCTGCACCTGTCACCCAAACAAAGTCATTCAAGTTGTATAGTAACTGTTGAACGTGGAGTCTACACATAAGTACAGCACCTGACAGAGGTTGTCTCAGCTTGTTTAAAGACACTGGCCCACCTAAATGCACATGTTAAAAATCCTTTTTCCTTGTTCTGGAACATAAGCATGAATCTCATTCTTTATGTTGGGTCTTTGTTTTGGCTTGAGGTTGTTAGGAGATGGAGTCAGTATAATCAAGATTCTTCATTTATTTCAGAATTATTTTTAAGTGTTTGATTTTGTTATTTTTTTTGGTACAATTAGTTTCTTAAAACCATTGTTGTAAACAGAACTAATTAACAATTGCCTGGAATTTCTTTGAAATGTAAATTTTAAGCATGTGTTTTTAGGAAAGATTTTTGTTACAAATAAATTGTTGGTTATTTAAACAGAAAATTTTGAATTCATGCATCAGTGTGGAAATACAAAATTCTTGTGATCTAGTGGTTTATGCTGTTGTTGAACGGGTAAACAGTGCAAAATTACTTACCACAAGATGGGTGAATCACAATATTACAGAGATGTTCCTGAGTTATGATGTCCCTTCCATAACTCAGGATCTAGTTCAGTGGTCTTTAACCTTTGATACTTCACAGACTGTTTCTCAGAGCCTCATGTCAGTTGATAAATAACAAAATCCCCAACCCACAGCCTTGTTAGATTTCAATTTGTTGCTGGATACTGACTGTAGAGGAAAACTTTGTAGGTCTTTGAGAGTTCAAAAATGAATTGAAGACCATATGCCTACTCTCCTCCCCTGTCCTCACATCACGAGATCATCCAAACCCCTGTATACTTTCACTTTCGTTATGCTTTTTTAGAAGGAAACAAAATAATACAGACGAAACAGTCAGAGGCAAATGTAGGTGATATCAGCATGAAGAAACAGAACGGTGAGGCCATTGAAGTTGGACATAAAGGGGAAGAAAATGAAGAGAACTATTTTTAGAGAAATGGGGGTGAAGTTCAGGATATCAATTGCAAAACTCCCTTCAGTTTCAAGGGCTTGAAATCAGACTTTAGGCTTCAGAAGTGGAACCAGGCAGGTTAGGAAGAGCTGCTAGATTAAATGTTTGAAGTTAGATAAAGGGCAGTTCTTGATCTCAAATGAATATGACCATTTGGGAGTAGTATCAGTTCAGAAGATTTTGCTTTTGAATAGTGATTGTACATTTATTTATTTATGGAAGGGGTTGTACACACACTAGTCTAGGCTTTTAAAACCGTAGCCTAGCCTGAGTTTATTACAGAACAGGCAAATACTTCCTGCTTTAGCTGATGTGTTGTGTGGAAGATTTTTAATAATAAATAAATTTTACTGTAACCTTTAAAAGCTTAAAATACTTAAGGTAATCACCTTAATAGCTATTATTTTTGAAAAGAGAAGCATCTGTAAGCTTCTGGGGAGGAGTTATATGGTTGCTTCACTGTCACATACCACACTGTTACTCTTAGATAAAATTAGGAGTTACTATGTTACACCACTTCCCTAATGAACCAGTGCATTACAATGTATAGCAAACTGAAGATCCATCCGTTCTCTTATGTTTTACAAACAGGAGCTGTGGTTAACAAGGAATGATGGTAACATACTGAATAAAGTGGTGTTTCTAAGGCCTTGCCCACTCAGAGCCGTGGTTTAGACATTCTCAGAAGTGGATGGAATTTCCTTTCTGTTTCACCAGTAGAAGATTAACTTCCAGATTTTAGCCTATCATGTCAGTTGATTTTGATTTGTAAATGGCAAGCATATTTTAAGCCTTTAATTATTTGAAAAGTCAATCCATATGTCAGATAGTTTTAGTACGGAACTTGTTTTGCACTTATTCTGACTTACTGCTGAGATTGACAACTTTTGTTGTGTTTTATAAACTGTATTAAAGAGCTGATGTTAGATGTATGAAGTATGATGATATGTTAATTTGCTTTGCTTTCAAGTGTGGGAGGGAAATATGTCATAGTAAGGCAATCCTATTGTTTTGCAGTCTTTGAGTATGTAAATGTTTTATAATAATATGTTACAGTTTCATAATGTCTGTGTGTTTTACAAACTTAATAGACAGTACCAGTCTCATAAGATACTTACATATATTTACATCTATGAGTAGGATATTCAGGACCAAGTACTATTTAAAGAATTTATATGGCCCCTGCTGATGCAGACCCCCAAACGGAGCTCAGTAATATGGCATGACAGGAAAGAAAGAAACGCTTCAACGGAAATACTAATTAAAGGTTAGGTGGACAAGTTTTCTTCTAAATGGGGCCCCACAGTGAACAAAAGTAGAACTGGGGTGTAAGGTCACATCTGAGATATAGCACCCGTAGCAGCGTTGATTCTGGTGATAAGAAAACCCTGGCAGGCGTCTCTGTTGCATTAATAAAAGACATTCTTTGAGATGACAGAGTGGATCAAAGCGTTTTTAACTCTTGCATAGGATATTACTTTGTTCTAGACCCAAAGAAAATAATGTTGCCAATTGAGTCAATGCCATTTATTGTATCATTCAGTTCATCTCTACTAGTGTCTCTTTGAAAGACTGACCCATCTTAATTAGATATTAAAATCTACTCATAACCAACTGAATTGTGGCTGAGGCATTTTTCTTAGCATTTACACATATAATCATGGGAAAGATGTTGAATAGGGAAAAGTGATTATTATGTAGATTTAGAAATAGAGGATGTTTTCCTATGTGAAGGGTGTTTAATTGTTGTATAATGTAGAATCCAGTTATTTAAGAGACTGCTGCTTTTCCTATGGTGCTATNACTGCTGCTTTTCCTATGGTGCGTTACAAGACTGAAAGACACAGTTGTGGTGGTCATTGCCTTTGAGAACTCTTTTTTTCCCCTACAGCTGTTCATCAGGCCCCATGCTTGAGCTTTAAATTATGCTGCAAGCCTATTCTTACTCAACGAACTTGATTTTGTTTTTTTAAATTACTTTGATGTGTTCCACCAGGCAAAATTTCAAAATGAATACAGTGATTTAAAGCTGCATATATTAAGATTCTGGTTTTTTAGATATCCACTCATAACAAAATTTGAAATTTCATACTTACATGGTTGTATTTATCCCATATTTATGAGACGATTAATTGTGGAATTTTTATATAAGTGGCTGTGGTAAACCATGTTAGTATTTTGTTATTTTCACCTGCCTGATACACTGTTAATTTCTGCCTCTCTGCTTGATAGTGAGGTATGTGTGCAAGTAGTTACATTCCCAAAAGAAACCTATATGAAGAATGGTCAGAAGAATGTAATTCTTCTGTAAATGTCAACATAAAAATTTACAATCAAGCTGTAATAAGATATTTATAACTTTATTGCCCTGCTTCCTAGTGAGCAGTGATGATTTACCTTTTTTGTGTTATCAAGCAGACTGCAATATGCTTTGGTATTTCCCTTTCTTTTGGGCATTTCCCTTTTTAAAGCAAATATGCATTTTTATGTGCATATTTTGTGAAATAATGTTGGTTTTAGCTGTGAAATACTATTACAGTACTGCAGCAGTTATTTAAAGCTTTTGCTTGATCTTTTGCTTTTGATTAATTTAAATTGAAAGATTCTGCTTCAGTTACTTGGGGAAGGTTCATATCCATCACTCACATTGGTGTTTGTAGGTAATTTTTTTAACATGTGTTTACACTTTGTTTATGTATAAAGTTTAATGAATCTGACTCTTCTGAACACAAGTACTATGAAAAGCTGTTTTTAAAAATAGGTATGTTTTGTGTAAAATGTGTACTTGAAACGATGTGGCAGTTTCTCGGAGAAGTGTGGTCTTATGAGTCCTTTACTGCTGTATTGGATAAGTTGTGAACTCTTACCTTTCCACAAAGTAGTTTGTTTCATTCCAATTTGTGATGACGAATACATTTCTTCACTGCAAAGAATCTTACTACTAGAAGTTTGTTGTCTATCAAGTGAAATGTAAAAGGCTGAAGGTCTAATGAGATCGTTTGATAGAATTGGTGCTGTGGAGCAGCACTTGGAACTTTGAACAGCAGTTTTTCTGTGCTGCTTAAAAAAGACTTGACTGTCCCCAAGGTTGCACTCCTCTGCATTTGTTTCTGAATGATTGAAAAACAAAGGCAAAATATCTGTGTGGTAAAAGATCTAAGCACAGGGCATACATTTGGCAATGGTTTTGTAAATATTCTCCACAAAGTTTGGCATTCTTTTTACGTCAGTTTTTAACAAGGTGCTTGAAGTTGTTGAGAATAAAAAAGTATATGTTTGTCAGTTTCAAGTGCTATGAGGAAAGAAAGGATTTTAAAAAGTAAAGGTAGCACTACATAATTGCAGTAACTTGGGCTCTCATTTAAAAGACTGCATGCATTGTCCTGAGATTTTTTCAGTTTAAATAACTGCACAGTATGTCTTTGCTGGTATTTTTATGTGGGGATCTTGAAGGTAAATGCCATGTTTATCACTTTTATTATTTAATAAAAATGAGAAGAAACTTGATACAAGTGTTTATTTTCTGTGTAGAGAGAGCATGATATAGTACCAATACGTGTGCTAAATGCTGTTGGAAAGATGTACCTTAACAAGGTGTTTAAATGTGGTTTTGCTATCCGTATCCTGGGAATTCACTGAACGTTTCTTGAAAATGGGGCTTATGTTAATGTAGGTCTGTGCCCAGGTCTTTCTGTTGTAACAGATGTCTCTTATGTCTTTGCATTGTGCATTGCTCCAGGACAAAAAATTCCTAAGACTTGTATTTTTTGCTATAAAGACAGCTAAAATCTAATAATTGGTATCCAGGCCAATTTCTTCACTTCCAAATCCTTGCATTTGTTTAACGTGAACTGAACAGATCTCTAGCATGCCACGTGCCTTGGATGCATATTGCATTTCACCAGACGTTGAGAACAGCTCACTTTTTTATTTTTCCTTCTCCTTAGTANGCATATTGATTTCACCGGACGCTGAGAACAGCTCACTTTTTTTTTTTCCTTCTCCTTAGTAGAGAAGAATACTTTCCTGGATAGCTGGTCAGTAAATTCTTCCAGTCTTATATATGCAGTTATTTCTTGTATGCCTGATTCTTTCATATGCATGCATGTATACATGGCATAACATTAAAAAGCTAATGTCCACTCATGATGAAGCTGAAGCAAAATATTACAAATTTTTGTTTTAGCCTTTTTGTTGCAGACATTGTCTGATGAGATTAAGGGCTTTAAAAGCATAGGAGATGATCAGAGGCTTTGTCCTGACAGACCAGTATGCAACGG
>VYZQ01018490.1:0-20314 GCA_013400655.1 Mystacornis crossleyi
AGTCCTGTACTTAAGGGGGTGTGTCCATGTAATCAAACCACTACACCATGGGACTCCAGGGGGGAGTTGTTGTAGACCTGTTCCAGACCTGTTCCAGGGGGCAGTTGCTGTCCGAGTCTCTACCGGGCTCCGGCCACGTGCGGCTGGGAGAATAAAATCTGAAAACATCTATCAAATATCGTCTCCTTGATTCTTCCACGGGCCAAGGCTGTCTCCCAGGGAAGGTTGCAGCCACCACACTGCAACACATCCTGGGGTACATCTGGGCACAGAGTAACTCAGCAAGCTGCCAGTAGCCCAAGAAAATCGTGTCTTGCACGGAGGGGGCAGGAAATATTTTGTGAATTTGCTTTTGTTATGTAGTTTGGAGAGGCACTGCAGAAAATGTGTGAAGAAAGTAAATAGTGGAGAGGAATTGCTGGAAGCAGCTGCGGAGTGAAAAGTGTAGAATCTAATAGAAAAGTAGGGATGGAGGTGGGCAGCAAGAAAATGCTTGTCAAAAATAAAGAAATAGGAGACAGCAAGGTAAGGAGAGGTTGAGGTTGCACATGTCAGGAGCATGGACAAAGGGAGAGAAAACAGATTTATTTCCTGACTCTTCTTAGGGTAAGGCATGATGATATCGTGGCTTCTGTTGCAGTGTTTGCTAGGGCTGTGATGGCAACAGATGACTGCGTGTACTTCTTGATGCTGTCTGTTGCTGAGATGAGGGGGGAAACAGAGGTCAGAGTAGGTGCACAGGGCCTGGAAGACATTAGTGATGCTTCTGCTATGAGGTGCTTCCACAGGCTGTTAGGGCATTAGCAGTAACCACGACATGTCTGTATCCCAGTGTCTATGTCCAGCTGCCCAAAACTCTATTCCACTGAGACCAAGAAGGATGCAGGATCAAATTCAGTGTGTGAATGGCCTGGGTTCAAAAGTGTTTAGGACTCTTGCCAGGGTCACTGTCAAGTAGACATAGTTTGGATGCAGCTACCTCAATTTGAAGGCAGCAATTTTCAGTACACAGACATATCTTGCCTTTTGGCCATACGGTCAGAAATTATAGTCAGGCTCCCTCTGGTTATTAATCTGCTTATAGACCTGGTCCTCTTGCAGGCAACTGAGTTCATCTGGGAAAGAATCAACCTCTACTCCACCACCCGGCTGGTTTGATCTCTCTGCAGTTCCCTGCATTGATCACCTGCATATGGCCCTCCATACTCATTCTGTTGGCTCTGGCTGACTTCTGTCATCACCTATGAAAAAGTGTTACCTTGAATTTCCCATCACCTTTGTCCCTTTAGAAGTTGCAAAGGGGTTAAAACAGCTGAGCGACTGTGAGCTCTGCTCTGTAACTCATTGATATTATTGGCAGAGCCTGGAGAGAAAGCGACAGCAGTGTGAGTACATACAGTGTGGGACTACAGCAGCAATGGCAGTGGAAACATCTTACTGGAGAACACCCTTTCAGACCCTGTGAAAACACAAGCAAGAAGGGAAAGAGAGTACTTTGTGAAGGGCAGGTGAAGGTCAAGTGCACATGCCTACAACACAGACCCACACTTTCTCTTCTCTTCTGCTTGACATACTGATCGTGGAAATGTGTGCAGGACTCAACTCATAGGGAGAAACAGCCAGACTAGAGGGAAAGTACTTATTCCAAGAACACATTTCATGTCCTTCCTTTGCTTTTTAAGTAGGATTATGATAGCCTCTCAGCATTAAAATAAACTGAAATACTTCAAGCCAGTGCATTTAAAATAATTTTATCTTCCTGTACTGTGGAATAAACAAGTATTTGAGTAGTCTAGGTAGAGAAGAGCTAAGATGAAATATGTTCTTTGTGTGTAGTAACCTCTTTTCGCATCCACAAATATAGCAAAGCCAATACTTGCCATGTCCTAAATTCTTACACAGGTTTCTGCTTTCCATCAATTTCAACAGATTCACTGACACATAAATGCTTTGTTATAAGGGTTGATAACTGCCACCAGTAGTGGGAGGCAGAACCATCCGTTATCCAAATAACTTTGCAGACAAGTACTAATTAGTATTTTAATTCCCCTACCTGTATTCCTGGTCATCTTCCAGTTCTGCATGAGCACCTACGACCCAGGTTCCTGGTGCTGGAAATGCACCTGCAGTTTCTATACTATTCTAGACTATTAGCATTTATGACTTAGAAGATTTTAATTAAAATTTCATAGTAATAATACCAAACGCATAACAATTTGTTACTGAAAATAATTTCACACAAGTGCAGATAGTTTCACACTAAAATTCTTACGTTTTCTTCCACTAAAATAGTCTTCACTTCTCCTCCACCACCAGAAATGAAGTAACCTTCAGTTTTATGCTATATAGTAGATACTGGAATGTCTCCCTCCTTGTCATTGCTTGGCCTACAGCTCCTGGCTAAATCACCCATTTCCCCCTTCTGCCCTCAGGCAGTATAAACAACTTCCCTGCACTGTTTGCTGGAATCCAAGAAACAAATGATAAACAGAAGCTTAAATCTATCACTAGCATATTTGGAGATAGAATGCACAAGGTCTGGCCCGCATACTTGTCCCAAAGAAAAACAAGGCTTAAGCTGTGACTAGTACCATTGCCAGAAGAAGAAATCTCCAACCTTCAAATCTTAAGCATGGAACATGTTTAAATCACACTAGAGGTCTCAGTAAACAGCATCTCACAAATTATCAGGGCTTCTATGCACCTGGAGATGGAAACTCTCACCCAAAAGTCCATCCCAAGGCAGAAAGACGCTGCACTGTGCTGAGGCGAAAGACCTGTGTTTTCCTTCTCCCCAGACAGCATACAGCACCAGGAGATCTATCAGAGAAAATGCTCATGGGGTAGAAGGACAATCATAAAAAGGGCAATATACCCACATGTACTTTCAAATGTTCCTGAATTGTCTTGCAGAAGCACCTGAATGTAATGACACTTCTTTATGTCACCTGGGATTTTGCCTGTGTCCAGCCAAGGATGCAGCAAATGTTACCCATTTGCCGTCAGGGCTGGCGTGCAAGAGATCTTTTCAGCTGATTTGGTTGGATCTGTGGGTTTGGCTCTTCCTGATGCCTCTCATGCTTACTTCCTTTGGTGAGATTAAGCCTTCACATGCAGAGTGCATCACCTGTAGCTCCAGAATCAACCTAGTCCAGTCAACAGGACTGTGCTATCCCCTTCCCCCTTGCACACCTCTTCATCTACTTTGGCGGGGATCCTGCGCTAAAGTTTGAGGTCAGAGGTGATAGAATTAAATTTCACAAGCTTTAAAAGAAACTTTGGAAATGCTGGACCATTACTGTCCTCATTTGTCTGTGATTGTGTTAAAATACTCGATTCACACAGTGTTCAGCATTGGTGCCTGTCAGACCTGAAGGTTCTGCTTCCTTATCCAGATATCAAAAGCAAAAGATAGAAAACCCTGGGCACTTGTACAATACTGCTGTGGTGCAGTATATCTACCTCTCTTTCATTTATGTAAAAAACCTATCTGAATTTGATGCACCCTTTCCATTTTGTGACACCACAAACAAGCGAAGAGCTCCCATACCCTTCAGTAAACCTGCACCACCCTTTCAAACCCTGCAGTAGACTGCAATTCATTTTCCTATTTGCATAAGAATATTTGAGAACAGGGTACCTGCAGCTTTTGAGAAATATGTGAGGCACTAAACCCACAGTGCTTCCACATGATCTTCAAACCAAAGGTCAATCCATATTCTCAACACTCTCAGCATGGATGGTAAATTTTATACCACACTTCTGGCATAAGGGACCGTTTTTGTGTCTAAAATAGAATATAGCTAAATGTTCTAAATTTTGCCAGTATAGAATGATTCAAGAAAAAAGTGTGTTGTTCCAAGACTGATGGTGCTGATGTGGGAGTTCAGAAAGGTGGCTGAGAAAATTATGAGACCCAGTCACTGAAAGAAATAATTATTACCTTACTTCTGAGAGACTTGCCTGTTTGAATTTGACCTGGCTTTTCATAGAAATGGAGCTCCCTGGCTACCTGCCTGTACTGAGCAGTCAGTGTCAAGAACAAAACCAGCACACCACAGCTGAATTTCTCAAGCTGATACAGAAAACCAAGCACGTAGGATAAGCATTTTTATCACTACTCAATTCTGACACAGCCATCACTTTTCTGTACATTATTTTCAAAAGAGAGTGAAACCAAAACTAAGCATGATTTACTAACTTGAAACTTTAAGGGGGGAAAGAAACTTAGAATTGAGAAGATCATATATATATATTATCAACCTCCAGGCAAATGAATGATAGAAGAGAAGTTTGGAAATTAGGTGGTAAGTTACCTACTGCACACAAAAACTCGGAGCCTTTTCTCCTGCTATCTATTCCCTGTCCTATCTGCTAGCAGAAAAGTTACCTGATGACTTACAACAGGAGGGCACATGCAAAAGCTAAATATAGCTTAGTCATAAGTGTTTATATTTGAAACATCTATACAACTGGATACAAAACAAATGTACTGCAGCAAAACACACACAAAACACAGAGAAACCCGTGACATGACACCAGGATCTGCAATCTGTGGATGTTCCGAACAAAAGAAAACACTTTTTACTGTAAACGTGATCGAACAGGTTACCCAGAGAGGCTGTGGAGCTGTCATCCTTGAAGAGGTTCAAACTGTCACTGGACACAGTCTCCAGCAACTTGCTCTAGGTGACCCTGACAGGGTGAGTTGGATCAGATGTCTCCAGCTCTCTCTTTCTGCCTAAGGACTTCTGATTAATCTGTGTAAGTACTAACACATGCAGTTCGTTTAGAAGTATTAGGCTCACATGCCATATCAAGTTACACACATACCACTTCCACTCTCCTGCGTGAAAGCACAACAGGAGTTCATGCAGATCAACAGTCTGTGAGTCCCAGGTAAGCACATAAATAGACTATAACGTATATTATGCAAATAGATTAAAATAGCTTATCCTTCTGCCTTGGTCTGCTCATTTGTCTGAGTAATTTTTGCCCCAGTTGTTTTCATTGATTGCAAAAATCCTAGTTATTAAACACAATATTGTTGCTTCCTTACTGCAAGTAGCTCATCTAGGGAATGTCTGCAGGATAGGAGAGAGCTTTTTTATATATGCTCTGGGCCCTTTTCACATCACTTGTAATGAAAAGTGGCCTAATATTCACAAAACACTTTGTCCTTTGCACAAGCACTTATGAAGTGGACGCTTCTATTGTGCTGCCCTGACAGGGGTCCTTTTTGTATCTTTTATATACTCTCATAAAGAGAATGAGGAGTCTAGTTAAAGGAGATATTTTGTGGTGGTTTGCTTTATTTTCATTTTATTTTTTAATGTGTCATTATTGTATGGAAAATGGAATCTATCTTGCCATTTTCACTCCCGATTAGTCTTTCCTACACTGGATGTCCAAAGGGCCTCTGGTGATTCCTCAAGGAAGCCATTTCTCCAAGCCAGGAGGACAGTTTCCATTTTGGTGGCTTGTACTGCACCCTGATGCCCCAGGTCCTCTCTGTTGTCTTTTCACAAGCCCACAGTTGTAAAAAGCTTGTGTCGGAATGGCTCTATTGATCAGAACAAGGGGCTCTCTGAATCTGTACCCTATCACTGCCAGTTGCCAACACCCAAAGAGAAAAACATGTATCATTGTATAGCACAAATATTTTCCATCCAGCAGTTTGAAGAATAAGGATTTTAGTGATCCAGAGGGGATTAATGTGTTTAATGACTGTCATGGGTTCTTCTGGGAGTTTTTTTCAGTTGCCATTTGAACTCCTTGAAGTTCTAAGGTGGCCATGTGTCTGCCACCCGTGTATGTGGGAAGAACCAGACCAACGATTCTCTTTGATACTGAGCATACACCAACTTGTTTCTCTCAGTGCCTTTTATTTTTGTACTTAACAGACACTGAAGGACTGTTTCTTCAATGCTAGTCATGATTTCAGAGACTTGTAGTATCTCGTCCCTCCTAATAGTTCTTTTCCAGTCAGTTTGAGCGTTCCTTGTACAGAATATAGTCCATACTTTCATCACCCTTGTGGTCTACCTTCATAACTTTTCCATTGGTACCACCCATTCTGAAATAGAAGAAAGGAAATAAAACACAGCATTTCAGATTAGAGTAAACCAATTTACACAGTGTCATAACTGCTTTGCTATGTTCCTTTCTAATCCCCTCTAATGTACAAGTGCATTCTTGCCTGTTCCGTACTGTTAACCTAGTAGTTTCCTAGAAACTTTTATAAGACTAAAACCTTGCTTGAGAGACAGGGCATTCTCCTCCCTGGAACTGGGATGACTGGACAGTAGTATCCTCTTTTCTTATCTTAAGTTCCTGTCACAGTCCAAGTTCCAGTTAGTAGGCGTATTTGGTGAGGAGTGGGCTTCAGTGGTCAAAGATGAACTCCTGTTCCTTTGCAATTTCTGCAGTGGGCAAAAGTCCTTCAATGATTTCAACAATGTTTAAGCCATTAACCATTTTAGTCTCCCACATCTGCCCTTATAATCATGGATTCCCCTACACCTCTGTTCTGATAAAAATTTAAACCACGGTCCAGCACAAGAAGGGAATTTTAAAGGGAATTTTTGAGCCATGGTGTATCACATGAACTCTTATTCACATGTTCTGGTCAGGGACGGTCAGGATACAGCATGGCACAGCTCCGTAAAGGATGGAGCTTTGAGCTTCCCCTGCATTAGTGCCCCCCAGTGTGAATAGAAAGCTGACCACAGTAAACACAGCCCCTTCCCAGCACATTTGGTACCTCATGCACAAGTCACTTTTTAGAGGGCTGTATCTCTTCCTTGAAGCAAGGCAGAACTACATCAGATATCCTTCAGGCCTCTGTGGCAAGACGACAAGCACAGTATGTGCATGAATGTTAAGCATAAAATCAACAAGCCCCTTTCACTTTTAATGATGCCTAATGCCCCAAAACTCCTACTATCCTTTCCATTTATTTTTCCCTTTTATCCATATGCAGTGGCAATGTGCAACTTTGCAATAGATGTATTGGTGAATGTCACAGCTTCTGAAGAGTGAGTAAATGGTTATCATAAAAAGTAATTTATATCAAACCATGCTCCCCAATAAGGCACAAGAAAAGAACAGTCAGTTCTATGGCCCATCTTTAAAAACATTTTCGATGCTTTCCTCAGCCATTCTTGGAACTGCGGTGTCTGAACTGAGTTTTTCCTGTTCTAGAGTTTGACTTTAACCAGTATTACCTGTATTAGATTTGAAATTTCCCTGCAATAGCTTTGAAATTACTCTGCTTTTGTATTCTGGAATAACTTTGCCTTCAAGGGTAAGCATGTACTTTTTCCTCCCCAAGTTTAAAGTAGGTAAAACATCCATAGTAATCCCCCAGTGTTCAGGTAATTCTTTTGTAAACCTATGGTGATGGACTCAGGTATTAGAGACTCCCTTTTAATTTCATTATAAGCTTTGGTGGGGGGGAAAAGCTTTCCAGCGGAATGTGTTTGGATTTTTTTCCTCTTCTTTTTTCCTGGACGGTTTCAAACCGAGGTGCAGGCCTGGAGGAGTGCGCACCTCAGCCCCCACTCTGATGAGAGGAGCTACCTACAGAAAGGACTTAAGATTTTTTTTTTTCACAGGTTTTCTCTCTATAGCAAGGGGGATTTATCCTGGAGATAGATGAAGAGAACTTTTGTTTTTNACTAAACCACTACATTCAGTCACTGCATCTTCACCTAGGTGGTGCTGACTTAAATTCAACTCCAGGCTCAGTCATCTGCATCCAGATCTGAGATCCAAATAAATTCTAGTCCATGTGGGTTGCTCCAGAGCCTATGTTTCTCAGACTTCAATATGTCATCAGAAAGAATTATCAAGACTAAGCATATTAATGATAAAAGGGCAACTATTCAGGAGGGAACCAGCCAGCCTGAAAGAGAAAAGTCAAGTTCTCAAAAAAACCCCAATTGTACAAATATTTTCCTTGCTGTTCAAGTGACATGCACAAGACATTCTTTGGCCTCATCTGACAATGAATGAATGTGAACCTCCTTGCCTGTCCATGCATTTCTCTGCCTACTTTGGGAAAAGAATGTTTCCAGGACAGAGCAGGTCATGGTGACAATGACAGCAGACATGGTCTGACTGCTGAAGGTGGAGATTCCTGAAAATCTGTTGGCTGGTTCATAGAGAGAAGAGAAGGCTGGGACACACTGTGAGGGATGTTTCCAGGAGAGAGTCCTACAAGGACAGGTCAGTGCTATTACAGAAGAGTAGAGTGAGTACAAGGTATTTCCCCTTTCCCACACTGATGAAAGAAACTGTTCAAGACTGGTTTAGGGTGAATTCCAGATGTGCTCAGGGAGAGGAAACTAGGAGGATCCAGAGGAAAATGCTCCAAGCTCTCTGGAGGAAGTTAACTGTGGCTGTTGCAGGAACCTCTCAAAACGGGAACAGCAACAGAAAATGAAAAATACGACAATGTTCACATTGCGTGTTAGACAAAAGGCATACCATAGACACTGTGCATGTATTTTTTATGCAAGAGAAAGAAAATGCATAGGAATGAGAAAGAGAGATGGCTCATCATCCCAACAGTCTGTAATTCAGGCAAAATGCATAGTGTCAGGAACATATGTCTCGGCACATTTGGACAGCATAGTCATAGAACCTCATCCATAAAACAGAAACTTTTTAAGCTAGAATAACTATCAAAAAATGCACAAACCCATATTTTGGAAGTTAAGAATGGTACCCAGAGTGGGACAGACTCAACTTGCACACATCTAGGCTGCCTTTCAGGCTAAATATACAAGATAGTCCTTCTGGTTCATTACTTTCATACTGATTTCCCTGTGTCTGCAAATAATTTGTACCCATTGGCAGTGCAGGTAAGAACTGCTTCTCCAGTCACCACCACACAGAACTAACAGCCAAGGGCTCCCAAAGTTTAAGCAGTTTATTATGGCCCAGCATTTAAGTCTTCCAGACAACTGTGACAGTTTATGGAGGAAAGAAACTTTGGGACATTGGAAATAACCTTGATTGTTTAACTGTGTGCACCTCTGTGAATATCCTTAACAAGGTTTATAAACTACCTTACAATCTCTAAATTAAGGCATGACTGGAAACAGAACACAGGCATTCCCTGTTTTGATTGTTTGTTAGTTTCTTGGGGTTGCTATGAGTAATCAGACTTACAGGCTGAAAAATGAGATGTGCAGAAACCCCTTAGTTCTTCATTAGCAGGAAAATACTAAATTAGTAGGAAAATGCTCTTCATCTAGAGGGGAATTTTAGGCATATTTATCATCCCTTTGTGTATACCTGAAATACTCCTCCTGGATAATAAGCTTGGAGCCGAGAACATCTCTTAATTCTTGTTTTATTGAAGTGCTTGGAGTGAGATTAGCAGAAACTCCATTAAAAAAAAAAAAAGAAGAAGAAGAAAAAAAAGAAAGTTAATTCTTCTTCCCAAACTTAACAGTTTATTAAAATATGGAACTTATTTACAGTTGGGTTTTTCTCTTTTAATAAGGCTTTATCTTGGTTTTGGGACAATGCAATGAAACTGGTCTCTGTTTAACACAGAAGGTGTTCTGTAGTGGCCCAGTAGGATGGCTCCAGATGACCTCAATCACATCTGTTAGAGATGCTATTTTATCCTGTAAGAAGACTGAAGGCATTCAGTCAGACTTCTCATCAGTCTGGTTAAAAAGCTCCAGGCTGAAAATGGATCACAAGAAATTTAATCATGCCTTATAAAATATAAACACTCTCCTCTTCAAATCAAGTATTTTGCAGTAGCTAATATATAACTTGTCTCTCCTCTTCTGCTTTAGCTGTGGCTCTAGGTATTTTTTTTCAGGAAAACAGTGAGAAATCAACACAGTTTGGGGGAAAACGAAGAATATACAAACCCAATGTATGAAATGCATTTACAAGACTAATAAGAAAGTTTTTAAAAGGTAATCATGTAAGCCTTCATCTGAAAGAAAGATAGACAAATATTAAGTACTTCTGCCTCTGTTAGTCCAAAACCAGACATTTGCAAGCAGGAAGTTTTGGCTGCCTTATTTTGCCACTCAGGTAGCACACCTCAGCTGCTCCTGTGTCCAACCTCAATTACACAACAAGAGTTACACTGCTCAATTGCAGTCTGAGACAGTGGAGAAATATCTCTGCTGGCTATCCTCTCTCAGAATTCATCACCTCCCTGGTTTTAATGTGAAGGGAATATCTTTGGTCTGGGTGAAGTGCAGCTTTTGTTGACCTACACTTTCATGAATTGTGTGTAATATCCCTTTGCTGGTATAATAGCTTATAGGCCCAGAAAAGACAAGGATGAGGGACTGGGACAGGCCCTGATGAACAAGTAATGGAATTGCTGTTGATCTCAGAGGACACAGAATAGTATGCAGAGGACTAATTTAAGGGGTCCATCTCTGGCTGCCAAAGTCAGGGCAGATGAATCTCATTCAGAAACCACTGGTAAGTCCTATGGGTTAGTTACTATGTTTGTCAAGACTCTGGACTTGGACTGTGCTTGTGTGGCTGGAGTGATAATCCCTCTGATGTCTGTTTCCTGGGAATTGCCAAGAAGACGCCACCCACTGCAAGATGCTGTGACAGTCTCATCTGTTGGCGCTAGCACAAACTGTCTTGCCTCCCCTGAATTTGGGGGTTGGCCACAGAGGCAAGAAGTGCACCAGCATGTACATTCCTCCAGGGCTGCCACAACTGGCTGAAAAAAGCATGATGTAAAGACAATTCGGGCAGCACATGCTGTGTTCAAGTGGAAGAAATGAACTATTTTTGCTTCTGTCATCTTCTTTGTCCAGCAAACTTCCAACTTTGATAGATGGGAGACAAGCAGAACATTGAAATCTGAAATGCTGATGGATGCTCCAAGGAAGTGACGTGGACTGTTTACCAGCTCCTCCTCATCCTTTTCCCCAAGTCCTACAAGCTGCACCATACCAGCTACCATCCTGTTAACCCATGCATTGGGAAGAGCTGGTCCTGTGGTCTTTTTTCCTCCTGGTCATGCTGCACCGTGCTAGATACCTGAGCCAGCCCAGGCCTCCCTTCACCTACTTCAGGACTCTAGAATTATTCAGGCTCCAAGACTTCCTCTGCATTCCCTGAGGCCATCTTTCTCTCCTCAGCCCAGACAGAAACAGCTAGTCACCTAGAGACATAAAAAGTGGAATTTAAAGGCTTTATTAGAAGGAATAAAAAATTATGATATTTATCTTAAAAAGAAGCTACCAGATAAGCAAATACAGCTGAGTTATGGCAGGCTACAATTCGCTTAAATTTAATACAGTAAAAACATCAAATTTCAGCCATTATATGAGAGAAAGTTAATCAGATCATAAAAATCTGTCTAGACATTGTCAGATGTCAGACTATGGAGACACAAATCTATCTTTTTAGTAGAAACACAGAGGATATTAATATTGAATCAGACTTCTGCATTAAACCACAAACCATGTTAAAACCCAAAATCTTCATTTCGCAGGTAACATACGACCCCATCTCTATGGGATCGTATGTTACAGAATCCTGAAAGGTTTCCAAAAATCTCATACACATGGCAGATGAGATTGTTACAGTTCCATTCTGAATATATGCACAGGCATCATCTGCTCTGCACAACACTGATGTTTTTCTAGATGCCACCATGTTCTTTATTTAAGAAAGCAAAAGGAGCATTCCCTTCCATTCTTTCCCTAAATATTCATGCCAAAAGTTCTTTCCATTCCTCATCACAGCAGATTTAGGTTGTTGGTATCTTTATTATTAAAGATTAAAATAAAAGAGCAACAGTAATATGATTGATACTGTTCATTATAATTATCAGTATTGATTACTGATTAAACTGTTGTGGGGAAATGGGAACAAACAACTTCCGTAAGTTAGTGAATTCTACAGAAAGTCACACAACATAAAAATACTTTTCCTAATTGCAAGCACAGGGAAGACTTTCTATCTACCATGGCAGTAACAGTGAACAATGTCTTTCCATACCATTGCTTGTAACTTTTGAATCTCAGACACTTCAGCCAGACACTTCTTGATGTCTTAAGCCTTGGAAAGCGCCAGTTAGTTTGAGATATTTGACTAGTGGGCAGTGTGTTGCAATTAAGGTGTTAAAGTGTGTAATTTCCTATTGGTGTTGCTATCCAACTCATTTTGGATTTCAAATGCATTTCAGCTACCCACTGATAATGTTCCATTCATATTAAAAATATTTTTGTATATTCAGTGATAGACACTCTTTTTCTGTTCCTAGGAAAAAGTTGTGCTGAAATCTGGAGTATTTAATGTAGCTTTTATTACTGTTGGTCACTAAGCGTTTTAGTAATCCATTTGGCAAGATGTAGGATGAAAGAACTTAATTTGCTAAACCAGAGTTGACCCACTCTTCCACATTTCAGACAAGAGATGCGATTGTCAATGGACCATCTACACTAATTTCACGCTCTTTTGCACGAAGAATAGGAAATCTTATATATCATGGCTCATTTAAGGTTTGCAGGGAAAAGCTTTGGGTCCCTTTCTAGTCAATAAAGCACAATAATCCTTTTGTAAGGTGTGATTCATCTTAATGAAGATTTAGGAATCAGCTATATAGATCCTTCTTTCATGCATTTTTCTGTGCTTAAGAGGGTCTTAGCTGGAACTTTTGCCTAGAGTCTTAAATGAAAATATGTGCATTGAGGATATACCTTTTTCTTAAAGCACTCGATTTGTTTTTGGCAGGACTGAATTTGGGTTTTTTTCTTGTTTTGGTTTTGGTGTTTTTTTTTGTTTTGGTTTTGTTTTTGTTTTTGTGGTGTTGTTGTTGTTGTTGTTGTTCTTGTTCTTGTTCTTGTTTACACATGCTCACTACAGAGATTCACCAGTATTTCCAGATTTTGGGAAGGAAAAACAGGAGATTTGGGTGATGAGAGAGAAAAGAGCCAAAGGAAGAGCTCAGAGAAGAAGCAGCAGTATTGAGATATCATAGATGTATGGACAAAACACATAGATGCATATCACACATCTGTCCCCCTTCTCATCACAAAACTCAGCATTGCCACAATAAAAGTCAACATGTGGCCAGGCATTCCTGTACTTTCTCAGTCTCATCTTCTTTTCTGTCTCTTTCATGACCATAGAAGATCCTGAGTTTCCTATGACAGTGCTCATCAAACAGTCCCATCTAAACCAAATAGTCTCTCTTGGGTGGGATCCTGAGCATCAGGCAGGTGACTGCGTGTCATCACATGTAGAGCACACACAAGGGGTCTAGTGCACACACTGTAGGCCTCTTGTTTAGAAGCAACTAATTCCAAAACACCGGTGATTAGCAAGAAGACACCCATGCACTCAGAACTCTATTCTTCTGACAGAGCAATGCAGACCAGCTTCCAGCCAAACAGGCAAACATGGAGACAAGGGGAAGCTAAAGAAGAGGCAGATGGCAACCAGGGCACACGATTCCCTGAGCATGGCACTGCCAAGGGGCAGTGTGGGGCCGGGGAAGGATGCAACAGGGAGAGGAAGAGCAGAAGGCTGACTCTTGGGAAGACAGCAATAAATCCACTGAGGAAACTGTCAAATTCAAATATGAGAGCCATCTTTAACAGGCTTCCAGGACCTCTGTGAAAACTCTTTGGACTGAGCTTTTTGATAACATCTGCTGTGGACCAATCCTATCTAAACATCTCTAAAAATTTTTTTTTCTTTGTTTTTTTCACTACATTAGATTTGCCATTCAAAAATCCATTCTTCCTGTGGTCAATGGCTATATTTCTTAAGTAAATTTTTTATTATCTGGACCAGTAATTCCAGTAATTTTCCACTGAAGGAGCTATAATTACAACTTTTAACACAGAAGTGCCATCTTCAAAAGACCTCTAAACTGTGAGGGTTATACTAAGCAGTCTTGCCTGTATAATTTAACCATTCGCAGCTAAGTGATGGACCATACACCACAGGGCGGAGTTTTTTTCATTCCTTTGCAATATTAAACAATAAAGTGATTGACCAAACCATTTTTGTTGAAAAAATTACATAACATATTACAGTAGAACTGAAATATAAATGTAAGACTAAGAAATCTTTACATGGTCTGTTATTTGCCTTTGCAGTTTGGGAAGTACAGCAATTATTTAATTGCTAGTAGAGTAACATAAAGTATTTCTTTACACTTCTTATTCTACTATTGCAGTAATTGCAGTGTTCTCTAGATCAAGATGAATTTGTTTCTATGGTTATAGAAGCTTTAGTTTTCAAGTTTCTATAAAATAGTGGCTATTTTTTTTTTTTGTGACAGGAATGGGCTGATTTATCACAGTAGCTTCAGAGAAGTTCCTAAATTGTAGTTCTCCATAGAGAAGTTTTGGACCCACTGTGGGTGATCTCTTGTACATACGATGGCATCAGCTCTCTTGTTCACATCCAAAACTTCCCCATGAAGGGACCTGTAATGACAGTGACTATCATCAACACAAAGTCCTTGGACCAGCCAACATTCACCCTATCCACTTTTCACCTCACTCCTGACAGCCTCTTGGCCCTGTGGTCTCCATCACCTGAGTGTCCCAACCCTGGCAGAGGGTGTTTGTGTTGGGGAATTGGCTAGAGCTTCCTACAGAGTTCCCTCTGCCAGGCTGGCCTGCAGGACAGACAGCCTACTGCAGCAAAATGAAACTGCAGCACGTCTCATTGTCCACAACCAGAGTCTATAGCCAGTCGCAGCTTTGCAGAGAGACATGTTAGGCCAGAAAAGTACCAGAGCAGGAGCCTGCCAGCTGACACTGACAACCAAAATGCTACTAGACATCTATTTCACAGTACTGTCAAGTGAAGACTCTGGGGAGAAACAGAAAGCAAACAGCACAAAGGGTCATATTGAATCATTTGCCTTACTCCAAAAACTAGAGATGGTTTTCAACATAATTAAACAAACACAATTTTTTCCATCACCAAAATTCAATTCAGCCAGCAGAAAATTGTGGAGGTACTAAATATACATATGGAGGAGAGCGGAGTAAAGGAATTTAACGTATGATGTTTCAGTTCACACACAATTTAATTAAAAATTGTTTTTAACTTTGCATATGAAATTTTATGCTTTGCTTCAGTGGAGTACTTCAGCAAAGTAATTTCTATAGAGATGAAAACCAGTGCTACTGGGATTTTGGATTTAGTAGCTTTCTGTACGTAATTGCAGGAGGCTTGATACTTGGAAGCAGAGCTAATTTATAAATATATTTTGAGTGCATATATTGTGATTGAAATACATTATTAACATCCTTTGCAAGTTGATGGAGAAACCTGACATTGTCAGACGGTTGCAAGCAGAAGGTCAAACAAAGTAGGGAAATAAATTGGTGTCACCTTGGTGTACAATCGAGGCATAGGAATATCTCTTGCTTCTTTTACGTTGCTTGGATGTTTAATAATGATAGCCAAAAATATAAAATGCTTTGAAGGAATTGTGATCCTCCATTTTTAAGCCATTAACTTTTGAAACACCTTTAGATCGACTCTTTCCTGTATTATTTTGAGAGGGTGCAATTCATCTGTAAAAGCAAAATTTGAACAACTCTTTTAAGAATATATTTGAAGGCAACCACTATTAATTCCTGTATAGTGGCCAAAACATAGCCTATACATCCTGAGGAGAAACTGACTTAAATTCCAGTAAAACCTATTTTAGGTAGAAGGCCATTAACATTATTAAATCAGTAGGCCATTAGGGAAAACAGCAGTAGCACAGTGACTGTAGTGACATTATTCCTTAGCTGGTCCCAAAACACAGTCATGATGTCTCTGTTCCCTGGTCTCCCATATTGCTCACTGGGGTGCCATCGAGGTCCAGGAATTGGTTTTCAAATAGGAGTAGTTCTCCTGCCCAGCTCTGACACAAACAGTGGCATTTACTGCAGCAACTTGCTTAGGAGAGCAGGATGAGTCCC
The DNA here is from genome assembly GCA_013400655.1 of Mystacornis crossleyi. Classification (NCBI taxonomy): domain Eukaryota; kingdom Metazoa; phylum Chordata; class Aves; order Passeriformes; family Timaliidae; genus Mystacornis; species Mystacornis crossleyi. The sequence goes on from VYZQ01018490.1 coordinate 15,951, forward strand.
TGGAAAATCTGCCTCAATGACTCTCCTTGATTTGCCAGCTCTACTCCTTTCTGCTTGGGAAGATGACTCCTCCAGAAATACCATCTAAAAGCAGACAACTCACCTTGCTAAGGAGTCCAGGGCTGCAGCCAGGTCTCTGCAGAATGAAGTGAAATGCAGTCTGACTGGCACAGGGAGCTGGTGAGCTTCGGAGCTGAGCCCTGGTGCTGCTCCTCAGGGCAGTGAGCGTGCCAAGCATTCCACCACCGGGCAGACAGCAGTCTCCTCCACATTAGAGATAGTCTTGAAACCGTTAAACTGAAATAAAATATTCTTTTCTTGCAAGACCATTTCACAAAATCACAAGTGGCAGCAGGTGAGAGGAGAATAAAGTTATACAGAGAGAGAGGTTCTTGACATATTGAAGTGTATTTATGGGTGTTTTGACAAGCAAAGTTTTCCTGTGTGATACTTGGGAACAAGCCAGGCCACCACTTACAGAATGAGTTTTATAAGAAAGAAACATACCATGACACCTACTTGCCTAATCTTGGGGAAAATCTTTGCTCATACCCCAAACCTACCAATTGATTTAAACAAAATGCTTGCAGCTAAAACATATGAGCTGTCATTTTTAAAAATCCAGGGATCTTGTTCCTTCGTACTTGTTCTTGCAGTTTCTTAGAAAGAAACTGCTGCTTCTCCCAAAAAAGAAAAGAAAAAAAACCTAACTTCTAAGCAGCAGAACAGCTATATTATCTCCCAGTTTGTATTTCCATCTATGCAAGCACTAGGCATTCCCAGCTGGTCTCGGCTATTACTTACTTCGCAAACACATTCCAGTTTGCCTTCTCTCTCTCTGTGTCCACCAAAATTGAAATGGGAATTCTCTCCTGAAAGTTCCTGCTTTCTCCACCCCCTAACTGAAACTCTTTATATGGCTTCTCAGACCTAACTCCAGGATAATTCTCCTCCACAACGAAATCTTTCACCATAAGTGAAACATCACTGGTCAGGAGCCTTTTATTTCTAATTGTGTACTAAAGTCATTGTACCTGTCCAAGAGAGAAGGATTTAGGGTCTGACAAGGAAAACCTCTCAGATAGAGGGTTGTGCATTGAGCTGGATGTGTTAGAATGATGGACTTCTGTTGTACTGCTTATTTTGCAGCTGTGGCAGTAGATTTAGTCAGTTCTGGGCTATTGTTACTGAATTAGTCATCATTCTGCAGCATTTTACAGCAAAAAATTCACTGAGTATTTTTAAGTGTGAGGCTTGTGTAATTAGGTTTTAAAGTTTCCTCTCTTCTGTCTTGCTCCAATGCCTCTGGTCACTATGCCATTGGTCTGGTATGTTGTGGTCACCATACCCCACATCTCTGGTGCTTTGCCAAGGGAGGCAAAGGAAGGACAGAGAGATGCTGGTTGGAAAAAAGACAAGGAATTCCTATGGCAAAGTCTGCACCAATTAAATAATGCCAAGAGATATTTCCATTAGCTCTTTCAGAGGACCAAGATCTCTTCTGAACTCTGGAAAACATTTCTACAACAGTCCTTGGACAAACATCTTTGTTCTCATCCTACTTAATCAATGAGAGGCTCTGCTAGCCTCCAGAGTCTTTTCATTCACTGGTTTTTTTCCCTGTATCACCTACTCATAGCCCCATGTGAAGGCACACTGCTATCCCTGAGAGATCCTTCTTTGCCTTTTGCTTCTATGGAAAAGCCATTTCACTATGTAAATACAAGGCTGCAATTCCCAACACAGACAGCAGCTTTCAAAATGGGTAAAAACAGGGCATGCCAGGTCAAGCATCTTACTGCAATTGTACTGCATTTAACTGGAGCCTCCAGTCTCCACTCCGCAGCACTTGTACCCCGGTGTCAGACCTGGAGGGAGGCTACTTTGGAAGTCTGGGTGTTCCAAGTCAGAGAGTACCTACAGCTACTCCGGAGGCCGTACCTTGTCACCCTGCAATACAAAATAGATGAAATGTATGGCCATTCATAAGCTCTACAGACAGGTAAGAATATGCAAAGTTCTCTTGGGATTTTTAAGGTAAATCCAAAACACCTTACCACAGCACCCTATGTCAGGTTAAAAGGAAGAATTCAAATATTAACATATGTGACTTGCAGTAACAGACTACACCATCCAAGCTAGCTCATACACTACCAGAAACCTGTTTATATTACCATAAAATCACCTCTGAAATGAGTCCAGGCCTTGTGATTAGGATGAAGGTTAGTTTATGTAGCTATTCTGGTCCTGTGAAGTGATATATTTTCCAGAGGTTCATGCTAAGCATTCTTCCTTTTTTTTTTTCCCACACAGCATCAAACTCACCCTCCCATCTTTGTCTTTAGACCTTACCCAGCTTCCCAGTGCTCTGTATATCAAATTCAGAACCCCTGCTTTGAAGGTTTGCAGCATGTGTCCGTGGCAGTGAATTTACCTTCTACAAACCTTATTGTCCATATTACTCTCTTCACCTCCCACTCAGAAGATATGCAGTTCCTTTCATGCTGCTTTACAATTCTGGAATGTCCACCCTAAATCTGTCCCAGCTGTAAGGATCTACAGCTGTTCCCAATCTTTTGCTGTTTTCTTAAATTAATGATTAGGCTGGTTTCAATGCAATCAAAAGCTTGTAAAGGCTTTGCAGTGTATCACCCTCTTCTCTCCTTCTGCAGACACATTTTGACACAAATCAAATCAGAAATCTTTATGGTATAAAATCATGTTTTATAGAGTAAAGAGGCCCTTACAGCTGCTCCAAAACTCTTACCTTGACAGTAAGGTATATAGTGCCAATAGCTGTGATTTTTTTAATTCTTGAAAAGGTAGTTAAAGTCTTATCTTGCTCTCCCTTGGATGAAGTGGAAGAAAAAAAAGAAGACTGTAACCTACTAAAAATAGCATTGGTAAAGCTAAAGGTGAGACATAGGCAAGGACTGTCAGTCAAGTGAAGTTGGAACCATTAATAAGCCACAGTGAGTTTCCATCTTCTTAATTAGAAACTGAAGACTCTTCAGTCAGATACTCAATTCAAAATGATACAGACATCCCTATTCTGTGTTTCCATAAAACTGGACTTTGAGTATCTCATAACAGTGTATACATGAGATACACAAAGAAATATATGCAATATGCGTATTACTGCCTGTAAATAATGCATATCAATAATGTGTATGTGCATAAATAATATACAATTAAGTACAGCTAAAACTAAAAAGCATTCACTATGCATTTTGTGAAGATCTAGAGACTTCTGAGTCCTGGAAAATTCTGTTTCTTTGTCTGGGATACGCTAATGGCTCAGACCAAGGGTGAGGCTAAACAGGAACTCCTGGATTGTTTTGAAATTCTATCTCCACATACGGGATCTCAATTATTTTTCAAGGACCCAGGAGAGAATGCCCTGCTGCACACCAGCTCCCAAACCAGCATGGACATCCCTCCCAATCTGGCTCAATGGATCATGTTCCAAGGAGGTCCCCTGTGTGATCTGGAGAACAGACGTTGCTGGATGTACAGCCAGCCAGAAGCATGGCACTCTCAAGATTCCCTGCAGAGCTTGCAGCCAGGTTTGCAGTACAGAAGGACTCTGAGGGGAAAAAGAAGAAAAGTTTCAATGTTACATTGTCTCAGTAATAATAGTCANGTGCCAGTATTCACCAACATATAACCCTCCTTGCTGACTAACAGTACTGAATTCTACACAGAGAGCAGAAAACCTGGTAAAAACCACTGCAGTGGGTCAGTCAACATACATGCATTTCTATAAACGTTAAAGGACTAAGGGACCCTGACAGAGAGAAAGGGGATTTAAAAATGAAAGCAGTAATAAAAAAGAGCAAAGATAAATAGTGCAGTATCCTATTACAATAAAACAATTTGCAGACCAGTGATGAAAAATAGCCGAAGATGACACATGCACAACCCTTACATTTATTCTGAGGCCTGTCAGTAAGAAAGGGGAAAATTTTTTATTTTTTTGTCATTTACCCTTTCTTGTAAAATATGAGCTGTTAGATACTGATAGCAGGTATATTTGTATCAAAAGTACCCTGAAAAGAACATTAACAATAACCTCCATATGCACCCACATACAAGAACAAACCTTTTTAACATTTTTGGGCAGCCATAGCAAATGTTGGAAAAAGAAATGGAAGAGAATTTGAATGAAATGGACTTCAATAGCCATCAGATTTTGAACATAAGGACTGTGTTTGCTAGCCTACATGACTCGCATACCAGGATCAATATACCCCATTTCTCCAGCACCTTAGAAAATCAATCAAATGCAACCTCAAAGATCCAAGAGAGGGTCTAAATAATCATCACTATATCCAGCATTATTCATCTGGGAATTAACCTACATA
>VYZQ01018490.1:23834-34100 GCA_013400655.1 Mystacornis crossleyi
GAACACAGAAACATGATCTGGGTCAATAGGATCACCACACTGAGAGTACCAGAGCTCTGTCCAGGCACGTGGAAGCAGCACCCTGGTGGTCACAGGAGTGAGACAGCCGAGAAGTGTGACCTAAAGGCAGCACTGCACGAGCTCAGGTGAGCAAGAGCCCCTTGTGTGCTGTGTGTGCACTGTGCAGTGCCGAGTCACCAAAGTCCATGCTGGAAACAGGGCATGGAGAACAAAGCTGAAGCAGGTAACTGCTGAAAAACTTAACCCAGTAACCTGTACTTCCTGTTTCAAAGGAGAACCCCAGATTTAACGTGTCACAAACCTTTTATCAAGAAAGTTGGCAGGTAGTGCAGGACCTCATAAAGAAAGTAGTATTATCTTTCTGAGGCTGGGCTGTCCGAAGTTGCTCTGTGGGTCTTTAATTCAGTGGGAGAACTCAGAAAAAGGCAGAAGTATGACCAGAGCAATGCTGAGAATTTACAGAAATTTCGCTGAGTTTTTTAAAGTAAAGCTTTATAGCCATGAGTTCATTCACAGCGAAGGGTATTTTGAAAAATTAAGGTCTTTGCAAAGTGAGGCCTTTTCTAAAGCTGTCACCGACCAACCCAAGCCTCCTGGACTAAGGTCTTGCTTCCAGTTGCCCAAAGATGCTCTGGCTGCTGCATTAGTTCACCACAAGTCTCTACATGCTTCAACCATACTTTCAAGTTGAAATTTAATGTCAACTTAAAATAAAAACACAGACTTGACAAACAACTGATTAGGTCACTGTACCAAGTGAAGCCAGTTAAGCTTTCTACCAGATATTTTCTAGAAATTCTGGGGCCTATTTTCTGTTACACACATAAGCACAGAAATTTCACAACTGTGTCTGGAGAACATTTAGCTCTTTTATGAGATTCTGGTCTTCCCTTTAGTTTATCCAGCTTCATCTATCCTTTTTTACTGCTGTATTCTGAGGCATTACAAATGCCTGAGAAGATGGGGCTAGCAAAGGCAGTATCATCTTTAGCAATATAATAGCAGATATAAGTTTCTGTAGTTTTATCTTTTTTTGTTCAGTGAGTAAATGTGTGTGATTCTTTGCTTTTCACTGAAGAATTCTTTTGTCTTTCATTTTAGAAATGTTCCCTTACTTTGTTTTAAATCATATTCACAGCCCTGAAAGCTTCAGTTAAAATAGTTGTGCTCATCTGAAGCATTTTCTTTGATCGATGGCAATAATGAAATTACAGAAAACACTTTATAAATTGGCATTGCTTGTGAAATCATGATTCCTACAATATTAATGCAGAGCAACAGATCTTCCTGCTTCCCTCCCCCACTCAAAAATGTTGTTCCTAAGGTAGAAGGTGTGAAGCATTTTTTTTTACTCTTCTTTCCAGTTACATTAAAAGGAGGTTATAAAAAATTAATGGCACTTTCATGATCTTGTTTCCCATTCCAAAAAAGAAACTTAGAAAATTCCTCAGCCTAGGCTTTATACGAATAAATAATATACACAAGATATATGAGAAACACCAGAAACAAGCCTGAGCTGCATTATCTCAGAACATTTTTATTAACGTAACGTACAAACATTGCTCTTTCCCATCATGATCTCACATCATTCCAGTATTATAAAGCAACACATAAAAATGACTGTCAGAATGAAACATTGGGGTGAATAAAACCTTTTTGGAATGACATGCTACCTACTCCACCAACTTCCTTTCTCCAGGTTTGGTGTGATATGTGTGGCATGTGAGCAAAGGAATCTCTTTTTTCAGTGCTGTTCTGGGAGGGATGTCAGGAGGTGATAAATCTGCGCAGGGTCAGAGCAGAAGGCCTGTCTCTGGGACACATCAAGGCAGGGAGGGGGGACACAGCTGGTTCTGGGAGTCACCAGCTTCCTCCTCCAGACTGAGGAGTGTCTCTGCACCTACAGCTCCACTGCTCGGAGTGGGTCAACAAGGGAGGGAAGTCATCATCCATTTTTCTGATGGTGGCTTTTTCATCATCCTGTAGGGCTGCTACGCTTTCCCCCAGGAATGTGCACAGACAGAGGGGATGACTAGCACCATCCAGACACCACCTTAACACATCCCTGTTCTCTCCTGATGAGGGCACCCCCTGGAATAAAACCCACTGCATCTGGAAGGACTCCAGAGTTAGAGCAAGTCAATTACATGAGGAGCCTGAGTGTAAGTCTTTCATTACATGTGCGCAATAGGATCGACAGATACTGACATCACCTTTGTAACTGGTCAAAACAAAGTAATTCCTTGGTCCACTTGTTGCTGAGGCTTAGGAGAAAGACTTCTCATGATGCATTTAATCAATTTCACCCACCATGTGGGTTCATAGGCAGGTAAAACAACAGAATTAGTTGACTGAACATCAGAAGGAGTCAGTTTTTCCCCAAGAGAAATATATAGTCATCACTCATACAAATGTTACATTCAAGAACTAGCTCAATCCAGGGTTTACAATGTTGGTCTGTCTAACTGTGTGTACATGGAATTCACTGCTGTTTATTTTAGTTTTAATATCCACAATAAAAAAATTAATCCTGTGCAGGAAATAAAGGAATTACATTTCAAGACATTGCCATTTCTAGGAAGAGACTAAAAAAATAGAAGAGCTCTGTACTGTCTTGCATATTTTTCTTTGATATGGCACAGTGACCTGTTCAGATTAAAAAAAAAAACATAGATAATTTTGTATGGAATGTTCTAAAATGCCAAGAATTATTTATGACCAGTCTTTCAAGAGCAGCTCCAGTAATTTCAGCAGTGTAGCTGCTTTAAGATGGTATTTTGCTGAAAACATGATCTACCCATGTAATGAATGTGACTATATGTGTATGGAGACTATGATTTGGTTTCAAAAGTGGTCTTGAGCTACGAACAAACTGCTTCAATTACAATTTCCAAACAGCTTTGAGAAAGAAAGGGAGCAGATGAAAAAGCTAAAGCAAGAACTATGGTACCTGTAACACAATATCAAGCTGTGGGACTGCAGAACAAACACTTATAAAATGTTTTCTGAAATATTTTCATTGGGATGATATTACACTAAGGATTAAAAAAATCCTTAGTACTTCACCATAGAAAAGTTTATGGAGTCATCTGACTGAAAAGCTGTGCAAGAGTCAATAATGGTCCCCAACTGGGAAACAGATGCAGATAATTAAGGAAAATAATTCCTTGAGTTTTATGTTGTCATTCATTAGAAATTAAGTCTACTTTAGATGATTAAACCAGATAATAATTTTCAGCAGTAGATTATCTTGTAAATTGTAATGAAACAATGACCATACCCTGCTTTGAGTAGGTCTGAAATTTTTTCCTGGGCAAGAAATCCCCAAACCTTTCAGTAGAGAATGTAGAGGAGAGGGCTGTTCAGTCAGCTATGGTGAGCAAACACTAAGCACAAGAAGCTTATTTAATATGGAAAAAAAGGTGCAACTACTAGGTCAGCAAGAAGGTAATATAAAGATTACACTACCTTTATATTGTTTAGCCTGACACTCACCATAAAAGGAATTGATCTAGCAAGTATCTAATACAGCTCTTGTTTTGATTCCAGTTCAGCAAAGCATCAAATTCATTCTTATATTTAAACACATGCTTTAATACTTTGCTGTGCTTTGGCTATTTGGATTCATATTTTGTCCTGCCACGTCTAGTTTTGCAAATATGCTAACACCTATGCCACATCTTTTCCAAACTAAGCCAAAGATAGATTTGAAATAATCAGTTTTGGTTTTGTGTAACATAGCCACAAAGGTAGTTTTGTAGTCTGGTCCGTGTCTGGTATCCTCAACAGGCAGAAAAACAAGGAGATTTTGAGAAACCATAGATGGCATGGGAAAAGGCAGACATTAGAGTTTCTTGTTCAGAAGAAAATATAAGTAAGTATTTAGTTTTGTGGGCTTAAGTTGGGCAATACAAGGGTCTTAAATTTAGGCATAGTCTCTAATGTATTTCTGGGTGGAAATTTTCTGTATGAAAGTTAAATTTCAGACACTTATATAAAAATATTTTCACCCATAATCTGCTAGATACTGGCACTTAATGTTTTCCTTTGAAATACAGCTAATGGGTCTCATGTCTAGACACTCTGTGCAGAATCCACCCATCTGATAAGGATCCTGTGCATTAATTCACATTCCCAGAATCAAGCTCAATGATGCCACAAAAGTGAACTGTGCCTGGTGGAGCCTCTGTGCACAGTTAAAATCCACATGTTTATTTCAAAATTAAATTTCATAGTGCTGACATTTTCATTCTGATTTATAGCAAAGTAGTTATTTTTAGAATCAAATCAGTAATTCACCAGGTAGTACAGATACCTCTTTGTTTTATGCTACAGTTTTCATTGAATTATTCATTACACTGTTTCAGGAGCTACTCTGTAAAACTTTTTGGAGCTTCTGCTTATATATGAAAATACCACTTAAGATTATTTTGACTACCCACTCTAAGAATTGTCTTCATGTAAAAGAATATTAGTCTCTTAGTATAGTGAACAGTAAGGACTTGAAGACGCACTGTATTTATCTGAGCCACAGAATCACAAAATGGTTTGAACTGGAAGGGACCTTAAAGGTCACCTAGTTCCAACACTCTATGCTGTGAGTAGCAACACCTCCCACTAAATCAGGTTGCTCAAAATGCTGTCTAAACTGGCCTTGCAATCATTGTAGAAAATCTAATTAAAACAAACAAGTGTAATAGGCAAAAAATATAAATTCTGCATTCATTTTGACAGGGATTATGAATCATAATATAGCAGATTGATCTGATTAATGTATATGTATTGTGGGAATAGGAAGACAGTGCTGTAGCAACTAAGGGTCATATTTAGGTTTCTATTTTTATAAGTATTTAAAATTTATTCTAAAGGATAGTAACCAAACAATCTGTCTGCTTTAGGGAATAATCAGCAGCAATAGATTTCACTGGAAATCCCAAAGGATTCATGAAGAGTCAGTGTCTCAACCTGGGCTGCGTCTGACAGGGAATTCTGCAAGTCTAGCCTCCATTCTGCTCACTCCCGGAGGTCTCTCAGGATGGATGGGGACCAGGAGAAAAATGTGAATGTTGCTGGGTGGTAGCTGCCTCTCCCCAGACACCCTCCCTCCCTGGTATAGGCAGCACATAAGAAAATCCTACTGCAAACCCAACTCTGTGAGACAGCCTCGGTCCTGTAGCTGCCCAGAGCCCCAGGGAAGGGTGGCAGCTCTGCTCCACTGGATGGACCAGCATATGCCCATGTTCATGCTGGACCAGGTCCTGCTCCTGCCACAGAGGGAACATAAAAGGGCGTGTGATGCTTTTCTGCCACTCGAAAACGTTGATACTTTCTTGGCCAAAAGGCTATCACAGACTTTGAGCATTTTCCAGCAAGGTGTGTAAAACATACTGCTGAAATTCACAGCTTGCTATCAACAATTACTAATCACTGATTATCTCTTTATAAACCATTTATAACCTTAATAAGCTAAGAACCCTACCTCCAAATCCATGCCACCAAAGGAGGAGAATGTGCTTTGTCTGTAATGCATAGGAGAAAAGAAAGCAAAGCCTACAACTTGATAAACTTGCCCATCATCATCATAATCATCATCCCTCTCCTCCTCTTTCTCTTTCTCTTTCTCCTTAATCCTTCTCCTCCTCCTCCTCATCATCCTACTTATGCTGGTACCAGACTGTTTTTTATTAACATTTACAAAGTCAGTATGTCTACAGGTTGTTGCCAATTACATGGTGTTGCTACAATGTCACTATCCTATACATATCAAGTAGACCTCTTGTTTTAGGAGGAGGTAAAACATACAAAATAGAAAGGGATGACTACTTAGACATATGATAAATCTTTCCATTATAAAAGTTACTGTGGATAACCAGCTCTGTGAGACTTCATAGGTTGTTTTATTGAACTGTCCTTGCAAGAAGATAGTTACATCTATTATCATTTACGAGTTAAAATGTTTGAAGACCTTGTAAGGGAGGATGAAGTTATTTTGCAAGAGGAATCATTAAGACACATGACTATTTTTAGACATTTATAATGTTACTCTATTCTCTTTCGGTCAGCCCTGAAGCATAGATAATTCTAAAATTTGCTGTGTCTCAGTATAAATATTTATTTTACTTCTCTATACTTCATCAAAAATCATGATAGGAAAGACTACCAACACGTGATGTGAATTGTCTCATGTAAAACATCTAATTAGTTCTCTTTGTAATAAACAAAATTTCTGTCTTCAAATTCAAATAACTCTGGTTTGTTTTGTGTCAGTTGCTTATGCCTTGTACGTACCCTGAGCGGCTGCTGAAAGTAAGCGTAAAACCATAAAACCTTCCATGTCCTCTCCTTAATTTCTGTATCATATGCCTAGTTTTCACAACAAGATTTCTGTTATAATACCTTCAATTCAACCATGAAATTAACCTCCTTATAGCTAACTTTAACCTCTGGTCCAGGCCTCTTTTACAAAACAGCATGCAGTGCTATTCTTTTGGTTTACAGACATGCACAGTTAAGTCTTCCAAGGCTTTCTGAAACAACTATTTGCATTAAAATACACTAATACAAAAATAACAAAACTTGGACTAATAATATCATTTGGACCAGTTGTGCCACAGTGTAATACCCAAAGGAGTCAAGCATTCATCACTTTTAAACAAGTTCTTGAAGTTCAGTTCATCCAGAAGTTACGAAAGAAATGATAGTATTAGAGTAGTTGCTGTATAGAGAGCAAGTTATAACCTTTGTTATAACCTTTACTTGACTGCGGAATTCTATGTTGCCTGGCAGTCAGTAAATTTGATTACTACATTCTGATTGCTTCTGAGTTCAAACAGAATTAACGGGAAAGGCCTGTAATGCTCTGAAGAATTCTTCTGAGGAGAGAAGAAATAAAAAATTAAGAACTTGGAGATTTCAGCAGCCACAAGCCAAAATACATGCTAAGGGGGTAGTTTTGCCAAAAAAACAATCTGCCTGGAGTTGCTACCAGTTTAACAGCTCCACGTCTGGGGCTGTGACTGAGCATCTCTGCAGCACTGATGCTGTGTGGGGGGCACTGCATTCGACATCTGGATGTCTGCAGGGTCATCCAGCCTCTGCAGCAGAAGGAGCGGAGCCCATTGCCCAGCAAAGCATGCACTCGAGCAAAGCTACTGTCTTCTGCTAAAAACAAGGGACAGTTATGGTGAAACCCCTTGCAACATCAGTGAAAAAGACACAGTGCTCTAGAAAGAGGGTAACAACCAAACACTGTTAGAGCAGCGACAGTTTGGTCCCATACTCATCACGAGGGAGAACTTTCCTCCCCTCTTTCTTCACTTAGTTGGCTTTAATCTCTCTGCCTTCTCAGCTGCCCAGTGAAGGCTCAACCATTTAACAGGAGTCATTACCTATGAGTTGCTGTCTTCTTTGCATAGGACAACAAAATGGGGCTATATAAAGACTGACAAAGCCTGGGTCCCAACAGGAGTGAAAAAAATTCAGAAAACATTGTGAAAAATTAAAATCCAATTACCTTCTCAGTATCTGAAGGCTTCTTTATTGTAGAACTTCAGCATGTGACTCAGCAACACAAGTAAACAATAGGGATCAATCATCATTATAACCAAGTGTTGAGGCAAAGTATTTGAAGCATCTTCCTGAGCCACACAGATGAGGACCAATCCTGCTTTATTCTCAAATTGCCACCACTGGTTGCAGCTCCCTGAAGAGTATGAAGCAAGATGACTTCAGAAAATGCTGATGACTGAAACGCCTTAAACTCTCTTATTGTCTTGACGAATACTTCGCTTTAATAAAAATGCTGAACTTTGCATTTGGTGGCATAAAACTCATCCNTTGTCACCAGTGGTTGCAGCTCCCTGAAGAGTATGAAGCAAGATGACTTCAGAAAATGCTGATGACTGATGAAAACGCCTTAAACTCTCTTATTGTCTTGACGAATACTTCACTTTAATAAAAATGCTAAACTTTCCATTTGGTGGCATAAAACTCATCCCATATACTGAACACAAGCTAAACTTGTTGACGTGGTCATACTTCTAAAGATCATGTCAGAACATATGTGTCTTGCAGAAATAAAAACCAGGGGTCCAAACCTTAGCAGAAAGTGGTAGGACACCTCTACAGTTGGACCAGAAATTATTAGAATTCAAAATCAGTTAAAAGATAAGTGTGCCAATAGTCTTTCCAATCCAAAATTTTCCTGATCAAAATATGAAAATAATTTTTGAGGTATGAACTGGAAAGTGCTAATTTTGATCAAAGGGGGTTGCATTGGTTATCTTTTTGCAGACTGACAGCTATAATGGACTCAGACACCACATTAGATGGAAAACACTTGTAAACTCCCAGCTATAAGTCATTTCTCTGTATTTTCAAATTCTATTAGAACTATGAAAAGGTTGCTCTGTTTAGTCTGGAAATATTATACCCAAAGGAGAAGTTTAAGCAGCCAGAACAAAACCACCCGGGGTGCAACCTAAACAAACTATTCTTAAAAGCAGCGGATACATGATTTTACTGTGAGCAAAATAGTATGCAATAGTAATCTGTCTTTACGAGTAAGTTCACAGGACAAAAATATCAATCAGACTGTGAGGTATGAAGTCAACACTGAGCAAAATTACTACAGGGATTTTTCATTCATTTGGATAAAGTAGGGAACTTCTGATAAGTTGCTCTCAAAAAACAGCAGGAAAAGTGATATTCAGTAACTGCTGTTTTGATCCTGAATCACGTGCAGAGGGCCAAAGCAAATACGTTAATGCAGCATATGCAAGGCAGTGGTAGAGCCTGTTTGACCCTGCAAAGCAGCAGTCCCCATGGCCAAACACCTTCTCCTGTCAGGCTGTGCAGAAAGGACAGGTCAAGCTGGTGAGATGTCTGCTGGCACAGACACAGTGACGTATAAAACAAGATTAGCAGGTGTCTGAAGAAACCTCAGAGAAAATGGAAAAAGGAGAAGAATTATTCTTCCTTCTATGGGAAGAACTTCCCTGCACAGATCAATTGTGAATGAACTGGTTGGCAGGCAGTGAACAGGTCACCATATTTGCTTCTCTCCAGGCTGTGGGCAGAGATCAGACACCCTCAGGGAGCAAATGAAAAAGCAGTTTTATTCCACAGACTCTCAGTGGCACAGTCATAGAAGAGAATTTCCCAGTAAACCAAGTTGTGTCACATTCAGTCATTGAGGCAGTGATTGCCTAAACACTGCTGAAGGTAGCCACCGAACTGTTATAACATTTTGCTACCTGTATATTCCTACATCCAACATTATTTTAAGATAAACACTTCTTGCTTTTAATTACTTAGATTTGACTATTGATTTTGATATATTGAATACACTTCAATGGTTTTCTCTACCTACTCATTAATAAGACATCCCTTCTTGCTCTCATCACACAGCGTGCCTGTATCAGAAACAGAGCCAAAGGGAAGAAAAACCTGAAGAGCAGGAAGGGATGTCAACCCACAACAGACTTTGAAGATACTCAAAGAAGCTGATGAAAATTAATTTTTAGAATAGGCTGATTAAACTAAACCAAATCGTTTTGGGAGACTGTTCTTTTAATATGAAATAAGGTAAACTGAATGAATTTGGCTTTTGCATTGGAAATAGAATATAGTAATTTCATTTCTGTGTAACATACATACATAGTGCAGTCAAACTGATCCACTAGAAATTCTTACTGTTACTTAGTACAGGAAAATTTTCCTAATTTGCCACTCAGTGCTAGGCCCAAAGAACCTGCTCCCTGTGCCATCAATCACCAAAAAGCTGTATGGTACTGAAGAGTCAACACACAGGCAGTTTGCTAATATATCACCTCCCCTTTTTAAAGGGCAGTAAGCAGTACTAAAAAGTATAAAGTTTTCTTTCTACTCACTGATTTGTCTAAAAATACATGAGAAGGGTCATACTGAGCAGCGAGATTATTGTATCTTGCAGCACTGAGCAATGGAAGGCATTTAAAAGAGTATATTCTCTCTTCCCTGCAATATACACCCTTTATTCTGACCTTTAATGTGAAATAAATGGTAATGTTTGTTAGAAACTATAACTTACATCTTTTCAGAGTATCACAAGAGTGCTGTCTGCACCCTTATTTGTGATTAAGCTGAGTTTCATTATCCCTCCTTTTCCTGGTTGTGGTGATAAAGGCAGGTGCAGACAGTCACATTCAGAATCCTTACTCCTGTGGTCAGTGAGGTAACTAATTTCTTTTGTAGTGGCTCAGGTGC
>VYZQ01018490.1:42482-55012 GCA_013400655.1 Mystacornis crossleyi
GCACCCCAAAACGCACACACACGATAGGTCAGGTATACAATTTATAGGCCTTGCAAATTAACATATCTATCAAAATTCCCCAGTGAGAGGCTTGAAAGAACCCCTCATCCCAAGGAATTCCCCCCTGAATGGGCCTGTCTTAGTTTACAGGATGTGTTCTACGGAAGACCTTGGTTTCTCAGCATAGCATAGGGCTTTCTGGCCTCCAGCTAGAGGTCTCCAGGATGTTTGGTCTCTTGGCTTAATGGAATATTGGGTCTCAGCTAAGTTACCAGACTTAAGGAATTACAAGTATGTGGGCTAAAAGCACTAACGACACATAAAAGCAATATAAAAGGGTATATAAAAGGGGTATAAAAAGGGTATATAAAAAAGGGCAAAAAAATCATCATGGCATCACTCCCAAACTCAGAGGATCAGTACTGCAGGCAGTGACAAGCAAAGGAAGTAGAGATTTCTTTCCTTTCCTCTCTTTTCAAAGAAAAGGTTGCTAAATTTCAATCCTAGGCACATATCACTTGACACATTTTTCTTCACACTACAGTCAGTGCCTCAGCAATGCTAATAAATCAAATGAAACTAAGAAGGAAATCAACAAAAGTAGAGTTAATATATCAACAAAACTACTGATAACAATTACACCACGTGTACCACATTAGTTATCGACAAAAGCATTGCTCTGAACCATGTTATCTAAAGCACAGTAGATAAATTGGTTTTTAATTCTTATAATTACGAAAAAAAACCCAGTTCCACTACCAGAGTTTTCGAAAAAAGAGTAAATTATTCCTCAAGGTCCACAAGAACTATTTAGCAAGAGCTGCTGAATATTCCATCCCTTGCACAGTATCAAGCCACCAGATGCATATGGTTTGGGGTTTTTAAGTCTTTACATGAACAGGTTAAACAGCCTGAAACATTTGTCATACAAAGGGACAGACCTTCATTTTGGGTGGTCTCTCACAGTCCCTACTACCCAACAGAATAACAAACAGTGTCCTAGAAATTAAGCTTAATGATGAAGAACTAGCCCCCTGGAACATTTGCTTTCAGAGCTGTCCGTTTTCAGCACAAACGTGTCACAGGAGAAACCAGTGGGGCGGCAGAAGGAGCCTGCAGCTCCTTCTCAGCTGTAGGGTTGGGAATTCAGCCCCACAAGCTTTGAGGAGGATTTCCATACTCATAGTTTTTCTAAGAGCTACCCAAGGCAACTCATCTAACCCAGTCTCACTGGAACTTCACTCAGCTGAGAGACTTTTCAGCAGGACAAGTTCCTTGGCTGTCCTTGGGACCAGTAGCTTCCTGCCCAGTAGCCACAGCAGCAACAGAAATGAGGTAGGGGTACGGGAAAAATTTTTTAGGAATAAAGAAACTGAANTGCCTTCCTTTTTCTCTCAGAAAAATCTATGTCAAGTAATAAAAATGAGTCCTGAATCTGAAAGTTCTGTCTAATATCAACTCCCACCTTGAACTCAGCTTGCATCTTGAAGCTTGAAGGCTTGCATCTTCCTTACGAGTACTCTGGAAAGTCACAGAGCACTATTGTTAGCATCACGTACTAGCTACATTAGTTTGCATTTTATTTCCTAGCATGCTCCTCTCAGAAATAGTACATGAAAATATTCATACTCAGGTTTTATTTTCACTAATGCCTGTAAATACAGACATTAGCAATCCAGAAAGATGTATGGAGGAATTTGGTCAAGAAAGTTAGAACCAGTAATATCATTTGATAGTCCAGTACAGAAAATGTATCTTTTATACACTGAAATTTATGCACTTTAAATATGATCTTGAGTAGAAAATAATTTCAGAGATTTTCATGAGGCTTTCAAAGAGAGGTGGTAAACAGCTCTATTCGGTTCATTCTGAAGATGAAGCAAAATAGCTGGTTATTTATGTCCAGAGACCACCTAGCAAAAGGAGGAGAGCTTTGTTCTCAGTACCTCAGGGATAATCTGGAACACCTCATGGCATGGCATTATTCACTGCCTGTGTTTGTTTGAACAGAACTCATTGCAGCTGAATACATTAAATCTACAATTTTCATCTGAAAGCCATTCACTTCAACATAATGTGTGCCTGCTGAAAATACAGCAAGGCAGGCAAAGGGAAATTTTTGTTTGTTCAGAAGTTGTGGGAATCACAAGGGGGGTGTCATGCCTTTCTTTTTATCCTCCCTGATAACAATCAAGTGAGGGCTAGAGTCACTTTATAAATAGTAACAGAAAAGTATTTGATCATGGTATCAACTAACTAATATGTCATTTTTTTCTCTTGTATGATGACAAGATCATCGTTTCAAAGCACAAGTTTTAATTATTCAGTTGAAAACAGTGAATTTTAGTGAACTTCTGTCACTCTCCAAAGAAATCCATATGCTCTGAAGCTGCATTTATGGACCAATTATTTCTAATAGAAACACCGCACATTTGGCAAAGCAAGTTTAAGTCATCTGACACAACCCCAACAAATACAGAAAATGAAAGCATCCTCTCACTTTTAACATTTCCATGAAATGTGCTCTCAGTGCTGGAACCAGAGCCTAGATTGTTTGAATATGTTAGAGTACATATTTCATACATTATACTTCTATTTTTAGAAGACAAACTGCTATTTTTTCCTTAGGGACACATCAAAACTTAGGAACAGCCAAATAAAAAAGGGCTTGTATGCCAAAAGTTCACCTTTTATACCCAGCTGTCTAAGATAAGAGATATTATTTCTCACAACTGAAACCCCACTAAACATATGATAAATGCACTTTTTGAAAGATGTTCACAGCCTCTACCTGCAATAAATATTTACTATTTACACATAACAGCCTATGTTAGGGCTTTTTGTGAGGGTACTTTTATCCTTCTGGCTGGGGCCTGTAAAAACCAAAATAAACAGGGAATAGGAGGACAAACTCCTCCTGGTTTCTAACAGTCATCTAGGGAGCCCCGCAAACACCTTGTCATTTCTAGATGTCATTCTGGCGTACGCAGTCATGAGCCGATTATTGAGTTAATTATTCTACAGCCAGGCAGTACAGGTTGTTATGTGAAGGCTGTTGTCCTGATTGCTTTTAAGCATTGTTTTTTGAGACAATTCCCCACACCCAAATTCATTTGAAGCATCAGTTTCAACATTTAGGGTGTCTTTGACAACGACTCTGCAGGGGAAATGCCCGTTACAGGCTGTAAATTTACATAAAATTGTCAAAACCAAACAACAAAATCAAGTCTGATTCTGTGCACAACTGGTACCATAAATTTCTAAAATATCTTTCATTCTGATAGAGGCAAGAAATCGATATCTTAATTAAAAATGATGGATGGATGGCATCCTTGTTCTTTCCCCTGTGCCATGTACCCTCTTCACTGGCTGCAGAAGAGGGTAGCAGCATGTGGAGACGTGCAGCCACTTGGTGCCCTCTGATGCTTTCCATACCCAGCATGGGAACCAGCAGACACAGTGTAACATTTCACTGTCCTTTAAAAGAGTGGTTTGGGGAAGAGTTTCTGCACTACAGATCCTTTTATCCATACTGTGACAATGAGCATTGCAGGAGTTGGAAACCCTAGTGCAGTTAGGGCAGTGAAGTCCCTTCTTAACATGTTAGAGAAGCTTCAGAATGTGCTCATTGCCATCAAGCTCACAGGGCTCCAGTTCTGGGTTTTGGAGGCATCACAACTCAAACTCTCATTTTTTAATCTACTTTTCACTGTTTTCTGTTTATATCACAGTGGAAGCTGGCATTCAGGAAATCAGTATGACTCAGGAATTGATGAATTATCCAATAGCAGCATAATCTTCAAAGTGTACTTCTAATTTTATGAATCCAAGACTTTACTGAAATAAAAATAATCTCGAGCTGAAATCTTCCCAGCTGGTTTGGAGTTTGACACTGGGACTGTCCTTTCCCTCCTTTGCCCTGAAATCATCCCCACAGAATTAGTTGCAGGTCACTGGCATTGGAAATGCTGCTCTGTGCTGCTGCTGCAGCCCTGCGCTTGTCCGGACTGGCAAGACAGCCAGCCAGCATCCAGCATATGGTGTTGCCAAAACAAAGCAAAATAACTGCAGTGAACGGTTTTCCCTGCTCTGCATTTTTTGAATATGTTTGTACTCCAGGGAAGCAAATGATTTTGCAAGATTCATGTTCTTTTGCATGTGTGTATTCAATGAAGTGAACAGTTTTCCTGGATTACTTGAGCGTGTGCTTTTATATGTATATATATGCCCTAAACAGTGTCCCCTGCTTGTCCCGTCACGTAGGCAGCAGACTCCACTGAGGTGCATCACTTGTGCTGAAATCAAGCAGTGTAGGTGGCGAGTGGAACTTAGGCATCTGTATTCCAGGAAGATCGTGGCTAATGTTGCTGAATTAAGTTGCTAAGCACTCTCCTTGTTAATAACTGACTAATAACGCGAAAAGGGAAGTGGCCAGCTTTGGCAGACCTTGACAAGCTGCATAAATCAAGCACTGAGTACACAGAAGGCTTTTAGGCCATGCCAGACGCTCACAGGCAGTCCCCCCCCACCCCCGCCGCCCCATTGCCCTGTTAATGAATTAAACTGTCACGGCACGGCGCAATATAAATACCATGTGAACAGCAGAGCCTTCAGCAGCAGGTGCCGGGGTTCAGAGCCCCTGGAGCCCTGGAAGTGCCAAGGAAGCCTCCCTGGGCCCAGCTGTGCCACGCCCCTGGTGCTGTGTGATGCCCCCTCAGGCATCCCATGATGGGATGAACCCTTGGAGTGGCAGGTGCCAAGGGAGGTGAGCCCAGGGCCCCCTGCTGTCCTGACACTGCAGAACTACTCTACTCCCTTCTCTCATGTGGCAGACAGTTTCATCTCAGCCCCGTTAACATTACCGAAGAATTTATTAGCACCATCACTAGCCACCTGTATAAAACTGAACAGATTATTTGCAACCTTCTGTCTTCCAGTTGCTGGCCCTCTTCTGAAGACAGAAACCCATCAGACCATTCCCTTACTCAGGAGCCACAAGTCTGCTGAGGGATGCTACACATCAAATCTTATCACAAGGAAGCAGAACTGATACATATTCTCCTCAAAGGCAATTAAAAAGTATTTCTTCTGAGTGTAGACTCAGTAATTGGTGATAGGCTTTGGCTGCAGGGCTCCATCTCCTGGTTTTAGGAAGGTAGTGTCTGACATAAGGGAACAGCTCATTTTCAAAAATACTTGAGAAATTAGGACATTATTGATACACTGGAGAAATATTGAGATGGGTTATAGAGCTATGTTATTCTTTATTTCTGAAGCACTACAAACATTACCAAGATTTTATGATAATACATGTTGCTGTGTGTAGCTTCAAACTTGATTCCTTGAGATTAAATGAAAACCCTTTGACCACTTAGGATACTGCTGCTGTCACTGATGCAGCATGCTAAGCTGGAAGGGATTTCATTTCCACCTGAGCCTTTAACTAGTTGCTGTAGCTGAACTTTAAAGGTCCCTTCCAATCCAAACCATTCTATGACTATGAAAACATTGCAAAGAGGCATTTTGCTGTTTTTCTTTTTCTTGAACAAGGTCACTGGGGACATCATCTTAGAAGTGGGAAGTGGAATGGCTGCTCCTCTGGGATGTACAATTTTCCAGACCCCTGTTATCTTTCTCTATAGAATTCATCTCACCAGCTCTGTCCGGACAAGCTGGAAATAATGCCATTTAACATGGGAACGTCCTCACTGGCACTCACTCACCAAATAATTTTGAAATGCATTCTTACTGGGGTTTTATCTCAATGAAATGAAAAGACAAAGGAGAATACTTTCACATATTTATCATCCACACACTACTCAGGGACAGGTGAACTGCAATGCGGTCAGTTCATGGACCCAAATCTGACTAACAGGACAGGGATTGCCACATTTCCCTGCACTGCCTCAATGCAAAGGCTGAGCAAGTAAAATAAAAATAATCACAGCAGAGCGATTGGGACAACCCACTCTAACAACAATCCTTGTATGAGAAGTGAGACCCAGCTTTACTTCCAAATACTGTTGTTCATACCAGCTCTAGACATGTTCATACCAGCTCTAGAAAGGCAGGATGAAGGTCAAACCTTAAGGTGATCTACAAAAGCAATGTTAGCAGAGGAAATGTAGCACTGGCAGTGAAATGAGTAAGACAAGCTGATATGCAAGAAAGCAGAGATCACCTCACGCAAAAGTCCTGCTTATTATTTTTAATTGTTGAAGAGAAAGGCTCTTGAAATATTGAAATAATGCATTGAAAATGCAAATAGTGCATTGAAATATTTTTATTTCAAGCTATGTATTTTAATGATGACTTACAATGCAGTACCAAAGAAGGTATCATGAAAAGTCAGCATTCATCACAGTCATAATTTACGGTTACTATTTGAACATCAGTCCAAAAGGCAGAGCATATCAAGGAAATATCAGATTCTTACACCATTCAAACCATGCAGCCTGAGCTTCCCTGTTGTCTGTCACTCAAACAGCCAGAAAAATCCTTTCACTTCTTTCTGTACAATATTCTAAGAGGCCTGTCCTTATCTTCCCACTGTCTCTGAAGTCAATGGAAATCTCCTGCTTTGCAGTGGTGATGCATCTAGTCCCACCTCTTTAAAAAAGCTACTAACAGCAGAAATGATTCCTCTTCAGAGTAGATAACAGTCCACATGGATCTGACATTTTCAAAGCCTGCAAAGGTAGACATGCAGGACTTAAACACATTTGACCCTAGTTTCAATTTGCCCTGTCCTTCTCACAGTCTCCTTGAATGTCACACATTTTCCATACAACTGTGGTCTCAAAAAACCCCTACAATTTTCTGTAACAAGATGCTGTTTTCTCTGTTGCTGCATCCCGTTTCCCCAAAGAACGTTTTACCTGTCAATGAATGGCATAAATATAACTGATGGTGTGATGTTGAAAGGCAATTTCAGTGTAAATGAGCTACATGAGAACAAGACTTCAAATGTAGCAGCATTCTTGTGTCTGTAATAAATGACAGGTTACTCTGCTCAGAGATCTCAGTATACATTGAGGAGTGTTGTGGCAGTGTTAAATGTGTCCACATTTCAGGCATTTTGCAATGCAGTAAAGTGACCCTTAACAAATACTTCTACACACCCTTTTGTTCAGGTTCTGACACCTTTGATCCGGCCATGCAGCATTTTCTGCTGCATCATTCCCATAGAAACATGAAAAAGGCATGGGAGTGAGTCACCATATGGTACTTTTTTCTCTTTTCTCTTTTCCTTGGAGGATAGTACTTACGCATAACCAGGTTACAAAATAATTTGGCCAAAACAATTATTTTGTAAAGATAAATTAGGCATAAGGCCAAAAGGAGGTAAGAGCTTGTAATAGCTTGAAATCAGACAGCCTTAGATTTGCCTGCATTTGAAGTGGCAAATGAGCCACTGGGAACCAAATTCTTCCAATTTTATAAAGGCAACATTTTATTAACTTCACACCCTACACAACTTCCAGATATTAGCCATGAGTGTATTGTGCACGACTACCATGTTCCTCCAACTTACACCTTTAATTGTTGCCTACGGTGGTGGCTGGTGGCTCCTCGCTTCTGTGACACTGGGAACTGGCAGGGCTGACTTTAGCAAAGCTGCGGCTGAGAACATGGGGTAGGGCTCTGCACTCCCGAGCACAGGGGATGGTAATGATAAAGCAAGGGGAGAAGGGCCCCACAGGCAAAGTGGGTTGACCTTGACTGGCCACCAGCTGCCCACCAAGCCACTTTCTCACTTCCCCCCCTTTAGCAAGACAGGGAGAGAAAATAAAATTAAAAGCTTGTGTGCTGAGATAAGGACAGGGAGATTGCTCACCAATTACCCTCATGGGCAAAACAGACTCAACTTGGGGAATATTAATTTAATTTATTGTCAGTTAATGACAGATTAGGATACTGAGAAATAAGAATAAATCTAAAAACCCCTTCCCCCCCACCCCTCCCTTCTTCCTGGGCTTGACTTCACTCCCAATTTGTCTACGTCCTTTGCCACAGTGGCACAGGGGGACAAGGAATGGGGGTTGCATTTAGTTTATCACATGCTGCCTCTGCTGCTCCTTCCTCCTCACACCCTTACCCTACTCCAGCATTGCCGGCTTCCCACTGAATAAAGTCCTACATGGGTCTGTCCCTCAGACTGCAGTTCTCCGAGAACCACTACAGCATGGATCCCTTTCCACGGGGTCAGTTCTTCAGGAACAGAGTGCTCCAGCATGTGTCCCCTGCCAGAAGCCGTCACTGCAGCTTCCTCCTTGGCGTATGTGCCTGGTCTGGCATGGAGTCATGCACAGGCTGCATGTGGATCACTGCTCCCCTGTGGGCTTCCACAGACTGCAGAGGGGCCTAACCATGGTTTTCATCACAGGCTGCAGGGGAATCTGCTCTGATGCCTGGAGCACGTCCTCCACCTTGATGTATGCAGAGCTGTTTTTCTCATTTTTCTCACTTTCCATCACGGCTCTTGCTCAGCATTTTTTTACTCTTTCTTAAACATGTTATCACAGAGTTTCTACCAGCATTGCTAATGGGCTTGTCTTTGGCCAGCAGCAGGTCCATCTTGGAGCTTGTAGACGTGGGACAGTGCCTGGTGTCTTCTCATAGAAGCCACCTCTGTGGCCCTCCACTACTAAAACCTTGCCGTGCAAACTCAAGACAAGAGGCAACCACTTCAGTTGTCTGCTCTCATGATAAATGCCAATCAAGCCCAGAACTCCCATATTTAAAATCTGCTTACAGGAATGTGGTATCACCTTTTGGTCAGTGTTACTAGTGGTATGGAGCTGCGGCTATATGAACGTACATCTGTTGTTATGAACAGCACATCACTAGACGCAGTGAAAAAAATCAAGATTCAGCTGAGCAGAGAGCTGGAGACTGAATCCTGAATTTTCAGAGAGCAGTCCATGCTTCAAGACAGTAGAAATCAAATGTGCCACAAATTCTCCCACTTCATTCCCTAATTATATTTCTAACTCATTTAAAGCTGAATTTTGAAAATTATTCTATCAGTATATGATGCTTTATGTAGCCTGTATAAAATACTACACTGCTTATTTTGTGGTAATTGTTTATTTGTTTACTTCTTCTCTCTTTTTTTTTCTACATTTTTGTATGCATCCTTTCTCTGTACTGCTTTGAAATGCATAATGAGATGCCAAAGAGCAATGAGGTCAGAATAACAACTTCAATTTTCCTGATTTTATTTATTATTGAATTTCAGAATGCACATTTTCTGTTGCCCTGTGAATAATGTAATTCAACAGAACTATTTAGAAAAGATGGAGAAATCAATAAAATGTTCTGTTTTGTTCTAAGGAAAGCTGCATCTGTGAATCACTAAATTTCCATTTTATCCCCTGACTACCATTACTTGCTTTTCCTCCCTACCACATATTACTCTCTGGTGTCTCAGGTGTACCATAAGGATCAGTATTTGTTTCCTGAAGGCGGGAGAGAAGTTTTTAATCCTCAAGCTGAAAGAGGTGGTGTATCGCTCATGCCGGCATTACCTAAAACAGTGTTCCTGAAGCAAGGGGCAGGGGCTGATAAGGATGTGTGTCAGTCCCCAATGCAGACAGCAGCCCACAATAGCTGAAACCTTTGAGTGGGTCTCTGAGGATTTCAAGGCAGACACCAGCCTGTTTTTTCCAAGTATACAAGCATATTTCTCTTATCTCAGCTGTGGCACACTTAAATATAAAGGTATGGATCAAGCTCTTTATTTTTGTTCCCCCTTCCCAACAGCTGAATTATAACAGGGACATGTTGCACAAATTACATCCTACAGGTATTTGGTACTTGCTAAAGGAACAGCATTATTGCCAACAAGCAGCTAATTCCACATCGTCCACTTAGAGAATGAGGGCCTCTTTGCTAACGGAAATGAACCACCGGCCAGGCAGAACAACACCAGATCCCACCTGGCTACAGCACTCTCCCAGCTACTGCAGCAGGAGACACACCGGGGAGCCAACGTGCAGAAAACAAACCTTGTCACAGAGAACAGCTCTCACACGGGTTCCTGTCATTTTCCAAGCCTGACTTGTGTAAGTCATTTCACAGGACAGAACTTGTTCTTGTTTGCATTTAAATCCCTAGGTGAATTCCTGCTGAATCCTTGGATGGCTTTGTGTTCAGCAGAACCTAGATCTGGTCATGGCAGTACACGTGTACTCACTGGTGCCAGCAGCGAGCTCCACACCATTCTCTATTTGCAATAGTCCTGGAAGGCAGCACTAGGGGGAGAGGCAGCACAGGCTCACAGTTCCCACGTGTTTCCCAGCAATATCTTTAGCACCATGAATAACTAGTTAATGCTGATGAGCAGAGCCCTCAAATCTGGGTGTATTTAAGGAGAGGGGAGAACCTATGTTATTGCAAATCATAATTCAGCACCAAAATGAAATTAAAAATGTAAGTAAAAAATACATTGTTGTATACCCAAGGGAAATGGTATTTTCAGATCTAAGAAGACAACAGGAAAATACAGCTGTAGAATGTGTTCTGTCACATGGCAGGTAGCATGTTGCTGCATGTCCAAAACCCCAACCATAATCTTACACAGTACTAGCTTTTTCTGTTCCCCCACCATCCTGTTAACAAGAGGGAGCAAGCAAGGGGAAGTCTGCTCAGAGCCTTTGCTTGTGTAATCTGCAAACAGAGCTACACCACAGAGGGGGTGCAAGTGAGAGCATGGTCTCATGGCACAAAGTCAGTTCAAGGGGGCCTTGCTTTACTCATCTGGGCAGCCCACAGGCTTTCAGTGGGCAACCCAAAGAAAGCTACTGAGTAGGAACAGTGCTCTTGAAAGGTTTTCCCTGCTCCAGTGGAGTATTTGTAAATTACTTCATAGCCAAAGGAGCACCAGATGAGTTTCAAAGGAAGAGAATGTTTGGGGGAACACTTTCTTTCTATAACACTATAAGTACAGCAAGAATTTTCTACTTTTTGGCAGTTGGTGACAATACAGGATGAGAACCTCATTTATGTTATAAAAAACTTTGGCTGGGTAATACTTTAAAATGAAAAGAATGTTCATAAAGTACATTAACTTCTATCCTTGCTACCTTTTATGGTATTAAAAAGGATATTTATTTTATTATGGTGGCTACCATATTAATTCCTGTTACAGCAATATCAAACACTGCATTTTTCTTAAAAAGTGACTGAGGTCTAATAAAATGGGGGGAAACGTCTGCAAAACTAAATAAAACTTAAAACACCATTACAGCAGATACAACTTCCAGATGCTGGATAAAATAAATAACATACATTTCTTTGCTCAAAATAACTCAACTGCTGCTATAAAAATATTGTTAGTGCCTTCTGTTTCACAAAGAAGGCATTAGTTTAAAGACATTAAGGCTTTAAGTAAAGATATTTCAGGCATTTTCTTCTTCACTGCATCATCAGTGGCTAGGCATGCATTAATTAAAACTTAAATAATCTTTCCCCACAGTCTGTATCAACTTCTGCTTTTCTTCTGCCCAATGCATTTCAGCACTGGAATGTTACATATGGTACATGTATGCTGAGCTGCAAAAATTATTCTGCTAGAAAATGAGGAAACGTCAGAATTAATGAGCAGCTGAGTTTTGTCTGCATTTGAACTTTTCACATGTAAATTTTTGCATCCGGGGTTTCAGCTCATTCAGAAAGAGGGATGAATGCCAGGCTTGTACCTCAACTGCTGGATGAGATAGTTTTGACCTGAAGCCAAGTTTAATTTGTCAGTGGCTGCCAGGTCTTTTACACAAGATTGGACTTTAGAAGGTGAGCCTTAGCGGTCACAGAGGTCCTACTCATTTCAGCGAAGACAGGATGTCCTTACCATGAGCCAGGCTGCAGAGGTAAAGTTTGGTCACTGGTGAGAGTCATGTGAAATTCAATTTATTTTATTAATTTCAATCTAAAGATGTTTCTATTTTACCTTATTCATGATTTGAGCACTTACTTCTGAAGCCTGTCTAGTGAATTTTCAAATGTCAAATGCTCAGGGCATCTTGAGGGCATATGGTACACACCACTGACAGCATCTCAGGATCAGCTGCTAGGACCATTCTAGTATAAGCAAAATAGTAAGAGTTTTAATCAGACACAAATTATCACACTATCAAGGATTTAATGTAACTCCTCAGCACTTCTTTCCGAGGCTTGAAAGTTATTGTTTACTTTCCCTTGTGTTTCTGAAGATGAAAAGTTGTTGAAAGCATGTACTCTCATTCTTACTGCCTGCCTTATCTAAACACAAGAATGGTAAAGTCAGACACATGTTCACTGAGTTTTCCATCATAAACAGTTATCTTCCTCAAATCATTTGTAGACTGTGTATGTGACTAGAAGATTATTATTTCTAAGAATGTGTAAGTTAGCAAGAGCTGAGATGAAGAAACTTTCACACTCAGTCAAGGTTTGACTCTGGTTAAGCGCCAGGCACCATGACAAAGCTATTAACTTACTTTCCTCTGCTATAACTGAACAGAGGAAGGGGGATTAAAACTTCATTTTCA
>VYZQ01018491.1:8480-26679 GCA_013400655.1 Mystacornis crossleyi
TTTTTTCGTATTCAACCAAGAAAAAGCACCAGCAGCATTTGTCTATGGTCAGGTTCCTAAGTAAGCAAGCTCTGTGTCAAAAACGTTTTTCTGTATGGAATAGACTGCGTTACTGAATCCCAGTGTATTCTCCCTTTCATACTGCATTTGCCTTAGCTAGATGACACACTCATTTTAATGCCTCATTAAAACTTCCAAAAGCATAAATACAACTTCAAGTGGCTTTAAAACGTTTATTTCCGCTTTATAAATTTCACCAACAACATCCTTCAGCAACTGGAGTTTGTCTCTGACATTTTGTCACTTCAATTCAGAGAACTGTCCCCTTCCTTTATCCCCCTGCACAAGGGGAAAAACAACGGTCTAGCAAAGAAATTCACCAGTTCTCTGGTGGATCTAGGACTATCTCACTTTCCTCAACGCTGTTTCTTCTTGGTGTGTTTTTCGTGGGTTTAGATTTTGCACGCACGAAGTATAAACTGCTCTGAATACCAACACGTGGTGTGCTGTGAAGCAGGAGGGAGCGGAGGTGCCAGCAGATGGTGCTAAGCAATCTGAAACGCAGCCTCCTCCACAGCCCAAACTCTTCATCCTTCAGCCCCACTAGGTTATCTTCCCAGCATAATGGCAAACCAGATCTCCTATTTTAACCTTGTTCTCAAATTTACAGTGATACGTGTCATTTGGTAAGTGGTGAGGATTTTATATTTTTCACTTTTCTCCCTCAAAGGTCTGAGTGGATCTGAGCTCAGGAGAGACTAAATGACTCACTCTCCTCTTCCATGGCAACCAGGTCTGTCCACTCCTCCCACTGGCACATTTTCCAGGGAGCAAGTCATGGGACAAGGATGGAACAGGTTGATCCACAAAGCATGAAAGAAAAATCACTGGAGTATGAGTGACAGTGGCAGGAAGCCACAGGGACACTGGATCCTCCTTTTGCTGGTGCTGCATTCTGTACTGATACACCAAGCAGGAAGAACTCGGGTTTTATACAACCTTCTAATTTTTGCATCCCTGTTCTGAAGAACAAAACAAGTCAGCTCCCATGGGAGCAATTACTGTAAGGATCCATTTGGTTTGTTTGTATTTGACCCAAAATAATTCTCTAAATGAGAAACAGAAATATAAAAATAGCTGAGAGCAGATCCACAGAGATCAGAGTGAAATTAGGAGTCCACCTTTCCTTTCTGGCAAGCAGTTTCAGGAAAGAAGATGTGTTCTCAGAGGAGTCTTTGTGGGTGTGGGGAACAGAAAATAGCCCCAGATGAAATCCACATTTCTAGTATTAGCTTGTTCACTAGCACCACTCTGCCTACTCTTCAAGTACTAAAGAGTATCTCCTTATCCATCAACCAGACAAAACAGAAATTATTTAAATAGGGATGAATTAGTGCAATTTGGGGAAATGGGACTGAAGGGGATAAAGAATCTAAAGCACAAGGTGAGAAACTGAAGTTCTTACACCTGGAGTACAAGCCACTCAAATAACCTAAGGAAAGATGGAGATACTGGGCACAACAAGCAAGCCAAAGGATGGTTTTATCAATTGCTCTCTTTCTCCACACTCATTATGAATTTTTCAATGCTTTCCACACGCATTGACCAGTGATATGAGAGCTTCAAAACCCAGTACAAGGAGCCCATGCATTACTGTGAGTATCAGTTTTCTTCACCCAAGAGCAAACAAAGTCACCTGCTCTCCTTTCTCTTGTTTTAGATAGAAAAGATTCCTGGCTCCCATTACCTTCCTTTATAACAAGTTTTACATAAAATGGTTCTCCTGTTCTATTTCTAGCAAAGTTCTGAGTGTGTTTTGTACTCCAGGACCTACTGTTTTACTCATGTGTAAGAGTCTACCACAATTGTCCCAAAGAAAATGAGGTCTCCAAGTACTGACAAATTTCAAATGGCAGTTGCAGTTTGTCCAAATTTTACCCAAAACTTGGAGAATTCATGTGTTTCACAGATTTGTCAGAAGCCATTAGTAAAAGCTTAGTTCAAAATCATATTTTAAATTAGGTGCCGCTGGGCTTATTCTGTGAACAAAGAACTGATGATGAAAAAACCTTTTTTCCCCCTGCTTAAATGGCAAGTCCATAGCAATTCTCTGCTGAACCTTCCTCCCGATTCCAACAAGCCTCATAGTCATACAGACACCAAAAATTGCACGGCAATGCTTAAAACCATTTCAAATTGCCAGAGTATGAATCAGTTACTAAGAACAGGCAATCAGGGATGATTTCACTTCATCCTCTCAAAGAATTATGAAGGAATCTACAAATAAAATCACCTTATATACTGAGAAGTAATCAAAATGTCACTGATACTGACCCTGTCACCCATGAATACGTTTCTCTCCATACACAGCTTTGTTCCTCTGCTGAAAGATTGGATTTCCAAAGGAAAATCCTGAGTCACAAAGTTAATGACCACAAGCATGTTTTTCTGATGCACAGGATAATTCTAAGGTGTGCTTCTGGAACACAGTATTGAAAAGGTATTTGTATGCCTAACTCCCCCCACTGAAAACATCAGCAGTTTGGCATCTAATCACTTCTTCCACTGTTTTGAAAGCGCTTGAATGGACTAATTCTCCCTGAAATTACTGACAATTCTGGTTACATATCTACAGAAAATGTTGCCACTGCTGAGTTTTGTTACCTTTTGAGCAGATGCCACTCTAGACCCATGATTTTTCCCTTTTGCCTGCTCACCTGTAGCCCTTCTCTAACTGCCTCCAGAAGATATGGAATGATGGAGTAGTTCCACAAGTCAGTGAACCAAACTCTAGAACCATCTACATCTATTGGACAGGAGAGGAAGAGCCGTGGACCTGGACAGGGAAATTCAGATATTACACAAAATCACAACCATGATTAAGCATCAAAAATAGTCTTGATAACATCTAAAAGTTTTAAGAAAAGCCTTTTTTACTGGATGCAGCACAAGGAAATGTACAAAGATACACCTGATACATAAAGAAATAAAATACATATATTTACATATGCCTGGGCAGAGCACTTACCAATAGTAACATCAGAGGAGCTGTGAGCCTCCAAGAATTTGTTCAGATGTTGCCAGACCTTAGGAATCCAATCAATAATCTTAACCAGCTCTGCATTCCTCATCCTGCCACTGATCTCTGTCTCAATCAGTTTTCTCCTCAAGAAACGGCCGAGAAAGCCTTTGACTGGCTCAGTGTGGTTTGCACATAGCACCCATCTACAGCAGAACAGCAGAAATGGGCATTATTTCTCTTCCATGCTACTGAGTGTTACTATTCTTGACTCCATTTCTCATTTCCAGATTACCAGGATCAAAATGGGTTATTCCAGTCAAACATGTTTTTCAGCAAAAGTTACTGTGGAATATTTCACTGGATGAACCAATTTTTATTGCACCTTATTTCAGCTCATTTCTCATTAATCTGCTTTGCCTAAATACTGTCTTACTGCAAATCTGGTAGAAGATAAAATATCTTAACAATCCTCTGTAAAGTTAAAAGTTTTATGAACCCAGTGCCTTTAATGACAGCACCATAACCAAGCCGCACATGTCAGGGCAGCAACCCAGGAGCAAATGGCATTTCTCTCTCACTTTGCTATTTCAGCTGATAAGAACAATTTCAGATGACTCAGTAGCCATTACTCCTTTGCCAGCCCACAAACATAAATGAGAAACATGAATAAACAGTACCTGAAATTATGGTGAAGTTGAAGATTAGGTGTGGAGGAGGTGGCTTGGTTCATTGTGCCAATAATATATGGACTATTGGAAAAAAAAAAATCAAGCAAATCAAACTTGCGAACTACGAAAAACAAGTTTAAAGTAAAACCTGAACGCTAAAAAAGGTTATTTTAAACTTTTCCATCAGAGAAGGTTTTGTAGTTACTTATAGCCAAACTCTCTACTGAGATTCTGAGAATATCAAATTCTGAAAACAAACCAGAAATCGCAAAACAGGACCTTTCACTACAAATGGGGTTTTACTACTAAAGGTCTACATCATGAAGAAAACACAACTACTTTTTAATTACTTATTTCAGAAAAATGGATAATTTTATGAAGGAAAAAGATGCCTCTGAAGTACTGTCCACAATATGGACAACCTGGTCATCTTCCTCCACATTACTAAATTAACGTAACTTTGGTTTTGTGATTGGATTTTGCAGCAGCAGTACTCTGAGTGCAGGATTAACATTTGCAATGTGTTCTGAAACTATTTCTTTACCATTTGTGGTACTTGCAGTTTAGGAGTCCATTAAAGATCTCTCCTAGGGAGCTAACATGGTGCAAATTATCCAAAATGATGACTAGAGGCATGTCCACAGCATTATTTTCACTGTTACACTGGTCTGCCAGGTTGGACAGGTACTGGCGGAGTTCCTGCAAAGCAGATATGAAGAAAAGAAGAAAAAAATAAAAAGAAATATTTCTTCACATTCCTTAAAAATTCAATTAAGATAGAGAAGCTTGGTAAAAAATCTAAAACTAAGGAGTCTGACATCTAACAAATCACACATTTCCCATGAGAAAACACAAGATATGGTTTTCTTTCTCTTTTGTAGGTTATGCTGAAGACTCAAAGACTGTATCAGAAAACCTGTGTGAGATAAGGGCTTAAAGAGGGCTAATATTTTGTAATTTAGTTTGTGTTTTTTATTCATCAGTGTCAGACCTAGGAGGTCTGAAATATATTTTTGTTTCTTTTCAGGAACTTGTTCAACTCTCCCCAAACCAAACTCTGCATTTCAGCTAGATTTGTTGTATCATCTTAAACTATGTTTCTATCAAAATACAGCTGACAAAATTAATCTGAAACAAAGCATCCCTCGTCAGAGCCCAAATTTGGACACCTTCAGTAACGCTGTGAAAGAAGGACGAGCTTTTGGTGCTGCTGCTGAGTGGTTGACATGCTCTCAGCAGCTTTAAAGCATGTCTGAAATCATACCAATGCTCACAACCACAATTTCAACCATCCCTTTCCTCCAGAGGAAAATACACCTAAGGCCATCAAATATACAGCTTTTTTTTTTTTTTCTCCTTTCTTTTCTTTAATCTAGATGATCACTGGAAGTATATTCAGCAAAACCAGCAGCACATAAAAAAGCAGAGACACGCCTTACCTGCCCAGGAATGTGTCTGCACAACAGCCCCTCCAAACCCAGCACATGATTACAACTGCTGATACTTGCAGCTGCAGAAGCTCCTGGCAGCCTGGAGATGCATCTGAGGGTTTTGGGAAAAATGCCCACATGCAATAGGGATTGCTTAAGTCTCTGGGAATTTTATGCAGGTGTTTAACTTCCCGGGCAATTCTCAGGCTCCTAAACACTTGAAAATCATGACACCTTTAGGTGTTTAAATAGACACCCGGAAGCCTGCTGTTCCAGGCCCATAATCAGGTGAATCTGAAAACCTTAAATACCGTTTCCTTCGGGATCAACATAATGCTTTGAAAATAAAGGGAAGTTCAAAATGACGCATTAAGAAAGGAGTCTCTCATTTTGGACACGTGCTAGGGTGGGTTGCGCAAGGCTGATTTCCGCGTGCTCACCTTGCTGGATTTATGGTCGACGTTGAAGGTGGCGATGATGCCCTCGGCCAGCTCCCTGCCCTCTCTGAGGACCATGTACTCGGACAGGCGGTTGGCCAGGTAGGTCTTGCCCGTGCCGCTGGGGCCGGACAGGATGATCCGCCTGTGCTCCATCAGCAGGGACACGTAGCGCTGCAGGATGGGCTTTGGGATCAGCGACTCGAACACCAGCCCGTCCAGACTGTTCTCGCACAGACCTGCAGCAGGGAAACGGTCCTCACTCACAGGGAGTCCCAACCCTTATCCCAACTGACCTGATCACGCTGTTCTTCATTTCAGAGCCGAATCCCTTCCCCACCCTGCTATCCCTCGTGGTTGAGAGAGGCACACATAAAGCTGGAAAAACAAGTGCAGGGGTGACCTGTGGGCTGGATCCTCCTTCAGCCTGTTGAAGTCCTCAGCTGCATCCCTGAGGCCCTTTGGAAGCTGCCACACCAGAGGATTCCAGGCCACGCTTTCCATGCACGAGCCATCCATTTTACAGCATTTCACCACGCACTCACCCAGAATGTACCTGTTTGCTTTTGGATCACTAGACAAAAAAACCCCCAGCTATCATCAACTCCCCCTACTTTCCCAAATGCTCGTAATTAAACTCCTTCTCTGTATGCTGATAGTTATCTCCTCTAACAGAAAACTCCTACTGATAAGCACTTATGCCATGTCAGCAGTCACTTTAGGCAGAATTGGCTCAGGGAAAATACACAGTGCTTCAAAATAAACAGCAGGAAGGGAAGTTGGCAGATCACCCAGAGAAATGTTTGCACCTCAGTGGTTACTTGGAATATTAAATATTTATATAGGCAGCTTTATATCTCAAAGGTATATGTAAGTGATTTTCCATAAACTGATTAAATACATTTCTATTTTATTGAAAACTGTTATCACTTATGAACCTTCAAGGCACAAGTCAAGCTAATGCAAGTTAAACTAAAATTGCAGCTTTACAGACACAGCTAGACCTTCTGCAATATGTCAGTTAGGATTTATAACTGGACAGTGCATTTTATATAAGTAGAATATCCTGGGTTCATGTCAAGCCTCAGTAAATTGATGTATTTCACAGTTTATTTTGTCTTCCTGCCCACTGGTTTGCTATACAAGGTCAACTTGTTTTTACACCAATATCCAAAAATCCGCTTTCAGTCAAATTTCAAAGTTGATCTGAAGAATGTTTGGCACTGCCCTCAAATACCATCTGTCTGCAGATTTCACTGGCCTAACTTTGAGCAAACTGATGTATGTTCAAAATGCAGCAGTTGAAGGTTTTACCCCTCAATTTAATTTCATAGTATAATTTTCATAAAAATGTGCTTCCCTGAGAAACCAAATGAGAAACGTAAATACTAAATTTTTATCAGTATTACAGAATGAAATTGAAATCCTGAAAACCATACATTTTGAAAAATCCAGATTTTGAGGTGTTACATAAAATCTGGGCTCCCTCCTTCCTGGTGCTTAAGGAGGGACTCTACCATGAGACCAATCAAGCAGATCAGTCAAGGGGTTTTTTTTTCACTCTACATGAAGGAAATAACAACTATAGCTGTGATAAAGAGGTAATGAAATTTTGAGGCTTGATTCATGTGGAAAGTACTTTGCTGCTGCTCCACAGCATCCCTTGCAGTGTGAGGTCTTCTCCAGGACAACTCAAGATCTGTGGAGTGGGTAACTATTCCTACAGTTACAGGTTGAAAACTTGCTGAAATTACAGACTTAGCATAATCCAAGAGCTGTCTTTATCAAATGAAATAGAAGGAAGTAAATAAATGGCAGGAACAGGAAAAAGCAGCACACTAAAAACTTTGTGCTCCTCTGAGTTTCTTGACACAGCAAGCTCTGACAAAACTCAGTAGTGAGAACTCCCCCAGGCGGGTCAGGCGAAATTACCTTTGATGGTCACTGAGATAGTGTTGTTTTCTCCAACCAGGTACCCACAGGGCAGCAGCTCTGGGGTCTCTGCACTGTTGGTGCGCTTGATTTCTCCGATGCTGTAGCCCAGAACACTGTCTGAGTTCAGCCCCAGCTGGCTCACGGGATCCACGTGGATGATGTACTCCTGGGGTGGAAAAGGGACAGGGGAAGTCAGGCAGCACTGGGAGTTTGTTCTCTGCTCTGACAGACTTAACACACAAGCTTAAACACAGCTGGGTGCCACCAAAACCTCATAGGGGAACTTGAGCTCACAGCATTTTGTACTCACTGACCTTAAACAGGCGTCTTACAACCCCATCCAGAACATCCCACTTGGTCTTCCCACTGACTCCAATGCAGCCTATGAGGAAGGTGCGAGGCCTGGAATCCTAAAGGCACAGAAATAACTCTATCAGACAAGTGTGGTTAAAATGCTGGCTTCCCTGCCCCCTCCCCTTTTATTTTTAAATAATGGTGCATCCTTACTATTCTATATGGAGAATTCTGAATGGTGTATGGAATCCTTTTCACGTGATAAACATTTTCTACAGTGTTGGAGTCACAAATCTAAAGGCTACTTAGGTGGCTGTGATGTTAAGTTAAAGGTATTTATTAGTCAGTCCATGAAGAATTCAAAAATCTCTAAGAGGATTACAGTTTAGCAAAGAGACAGAAAGACTCTTAGGAATATTCTAGACAGAAAAGTAGATGTCAAGTTCATTCTTCCATGACTTTACAATCAAAGATGTTACATTTGCAAGGTTTATCCTATTTATTTCCAGAAATTCTGCTGTGGGCATAGAAACCTAAATATATAGAAATTATACATGGCTATATGTAAAAGTAGTAATATAGAAAGAAAGTTTATACTTATAAATTATGTTTGATGTATGACAGCATTTTGAATTTTATAACTGATTTTGAAGGCAGATAAAAGAAATCAGAAGAAATATAATTTTTGTTTTTCTACAGCTGCACTCACTGTGAAACATTAATTGAAGAAAAACTAAGTTCTTTCATAAGATTTGAAGTGTTACTAAAACTTGCTCTGATTGTAATTAGCAGCAGTTTTACTGTTTATCCAGGGTTATCATAATTAATGAAAAACTGGTATTTATTGGAAAGATCTGCCAAGTCCACTTTATTTCTGATCATTCAGATTTTTGTCCACCCCTCAGAAAGACATGAACTTACTTCTTAAACACACTTTTACAGGTACTCGAAAATGTGAGATTAAGGGAGGCCATTGCTTGACAAAGACTGTGTATTACATTCATGCATGTAGTACATTAAACACGTGAGACGGGATGCAATTTTACAACATTTGCAATTTATTTGGGTATTTAGGATTCTTTCTGTTACTTGTGGATGGAAAACATCTGAAAGATGTCATTCTAAACAGGACACTTGTGCTAAAGAGGACAGCTTGAACTAGGACGACAGGGTATAGATCTCCCCGTTTGGATTTGTCAAGTTCTTCCATAAGATTGGTGCTTCTGGAGTTTCTGTCCCTCTCAGCAGCTCCAAGGAAGCTGGAGGCAGCCAAGTGCCTTGTCTATCACTATGAACACACCAGTGAACTGTTTTCCTGGGAAAATTCCTAAAAGTCCTCTGCAAACTTGAATTCCCTCACACATTTCAAGGTCATTCACATTTCAAAGCTGGGAACGAAACACAACTCACCTCCTTCCATTTCATCTCGTCCTGGAAGTTGACGACTATTTTGACGTGCCTGCCTCCTTCTTTCCGTGCAGAGCCATCTCCAGTGTCATCCAACAGCATGTCTGTGAACAGGAAACATCAACAGCTTCACAGCTGGAGCTCGGTTACAATGGAGCCTATTCTGGTTTATTGTAGTCAAACACAACACGTCTGGGCTTCACATGCCCCGAGGTAAAACACAAGAACCACGTTGACTGACTTCCCTGCCACATATCCCTCTTAAAAAGGGAAGGTCATTGAAAATTATTAGCCAGTTACTCTGTATTTTCCTTCCTATGACATATCCCCTGGCAAAAGTGCACCATTAAATGGCTTTAAACGTGACTTTTCAGAGCTGAGGTCATAATTGGACACCTCTGACCAAGGGTGTAGCAGACCTACAATGATATTTAAAAGAAGGCTTTGTGCCAGCTCGTGACATATTTCCACACCTCAGCTGTTAATAATCCTCACGCTTTCATTTTTCCATGGCTAACCAACCCAAGCCTTCCAAGTGCAGGATAAAACCTGCCCCACCACTCTTCTCATTAAACTCACCGAGACTGGTTGACTCCGTGAGGTTCAGGCTGTGTTGAGAGAGACCCACTGAGTGTCTGGGAGAGGAGGAGATGGAAACCTGAGACTGAGCCCTGCTACAGCTGCCGTGGTTTTCGGATTTCAGCCGATCGTTCTCTGCTTTTAACTTTTCAATCTCACTCTTGAAAAGACAAGCCAGACATTAGAAGGCACAATGAAAACGTGATTATAAGATAGCAACATAAGTAACTTAAGAATAAATGGTAGTTTAGCAGAAATTCTGTTTTCATAATGTTTTCATTATGGATTTTCATTATTACAATGTCCTTTCTGTAAAACTTTTCAAGGTATCCTAAAACACCTAAATATGTGGGAATTCACTAACACTGAAATGCAACTACCTTAAGGCAGAGAGCATGGAAACATTTTGACAGTCAACAAAATGATCGACCCATCTTGGGGCTGAAACAGGGGCAGCTGAGGGCAGCGAAGTCAGGTGTTCAGACTTTTAATGAAGGTTTAACACTGGCACAGAGCGAAACACAGCTTTCAGAAAGCAATCAAAAACTTCAGATCTTTACTGTGGGGATGGTTGGCCAGAGTTTCCCACATCAGCACAGGCTGCGGGGTCTGGGGTGGCTGTTGCTCACCTGCATCCTGTTCATGGCCTCCCGCAGCTGGTCCAGCTGGTGGGCAGAGCTCAGGGCTTCCAGGCGGATGTCCGTCAGCTTCATCTCCTTGTCCCTCAGCTCGTTCCGCAGCTGCATCACCGTCTCAGCCTCGCTGTCCGTGCACTCGGAAATCCTGCAGGACACGGACAAACAGACACTTGTGCCTTTTCTCTTGGGGCTTCTCTAGGATTTGTCAGCAGAAGAGGAACAAAGCCCTTTTTACTCTGCTTGAAGCAGGTAGCAATTTCGGCTTACTGCATTAGCGATACCGTAAATCGGATACTAAAAAGGTCATGGAAATTTTAGAGACTAATTAAACAAAAATGTCTGAGGGTTATTTTTTTTAATCAGCATCTGAAACAGAATTATCTGAAATCACCTACTGCTGGATAGTCTTCATTTTTTTCACGGTAGTTGCTATAAGGGAAAACTTCTAAAGTCAAAATCTAAATAAATTAAGGGGGTGCAGGCATTTAACAGCAGTTGGTTGGAGATTGATGAGTTCACAGACAGATTTAAAGCTCACCAGGTGTGCACAGCTGGGTTTCCCTGAACTGCTCTGGAGGGGTTCGGAACTCTACACCTATTCAAGCATGATAAATTCCTGCTTGCTTTAAAGAACTCACGCTTGAAAAATTTTTGGTGGCATT
The DNA here is from genome assembly GCA_013400655.1 of Mystacornis crossleyi. NCBI lineage: Eukaryota > Metazoa > Chordata > Aves > Passeriformes > Timaliidae > Mystacornis > Mystacornis crossleyi. Next base: position 19,553 of record VYZQ01018491.1, read on the forward strand.
TTTCTTCCCTCCGCCCACAAAAAAAAAGTTTCTGAGTAAAAACATTTCAGTAGATTTGTAACTGTATCTGTATAAAGATCAACCACACAGCTGCACGCTTTAAGGGAGATTTTACCTAACATGTCTTTCCCTAAATTGGGTTAATGAGAGATGTTTTCCCCACCAAAAAGTCAATAAGCCAAAACACACAAGTTTTACTTGTGCTCTATCCTTGCCCTAGTTCACATATTTACTCTCTCCTCACATTTATCCTTTTGGCTTCCATGGCAAGGTGAGATGTACCCACACAGCATTTTGGCTGACGACAGATGGGATCATCATTTGACAATTTTCTGGCCTGAGAGTTCCAAAGCACAACTTGCTGTAGTCACCAGAAATGCACCGAGTTGGGCTCAAGAGACAGAAGAAGCTTTGAAACAAAAATCACGGGGGATTATCTTCTGCTACTGACATTTCATCACTGTTATACAGCTGGAAACTATTGCTATTGTTTTCACCTCTTCATGTGAAAACAAGTGCAGGGGAACTGCTCCAATGCATTTGTTCTGAAATGAGGCTGGAAGCTCTGCATGACCCCTCAAGGTCAGGAGGCTGTCTGGTAATTACAGGTTTCACAAGACTGCCTGTTACAACTTTCTGTATTTATTGATCCTGCTCAAGTGACGAAGCTACTGATGGAATTAACGTAAAAGCTGCTCTACTAAATTTTCCATGCACATTCTAAAATGTGAGTTCAGACTCAAAACAGTCTGGCAAGGGAATTGCTTAACTTTATTTCACAGGTGGCCATGGAAAGGACCAGGCACAGGTAGCTGGGGAGCTACAGAAGGAAAGAGGGCTGAATCATCTCCACTCACCAGGCACAAACTTGTTAGATAAACCACAGTGTTTGATTTCCTTACCTTTATCTGAATTTGTCAATATAATTGGAAACTTATGGCAGATTCATGCAATACATGCTGTGTTTAGACAAGAGAAACAAAATCCCAGATTTGACCTGGCTTGTTTAATTAATAGCAAGAGCTCCAATTAAGTTGGCACCTCAAGGTCACCCTAGTTATAAATACTCTTGATACTCAGTACATTCTGCTGAGAGAGCCACCCAATGAAATATTTACACTTCAGTACTGATGCAATGATTTTTGGCTTCCTGGACACTAATGCAAAGGTACTGGGCTGGGAGTCACCTCACGCATCTTTAAATCTCTGAATACATAAATTCAGCATTTCTGTGCTCTGCCTTTCCTCTACCAATGCAGCAAGATGCCTTCCATGCCGTTTTCTGTCTAAAAAGCTACAGAAATCACTTACAGGGAATTGGAATGGGAAGCTCTCAGCAGTGGTGTTGAAACCGTGGTGTTGTGGTGTGGTAGCTTTGGTGAGGAAGGTAAGGAAGAATCAGTCATCTCCTCAATGTCTGAATGAGAAGATGCTGACTTGGGAGACTTCTTTTTCCCAAAAGCTTGCTTGAAGGAGCTGCGTAACTGGAAAAAACAAGACCACAGCAGCAGATCCATCATTAAGAACAAAACCAGGCAAAAAAAGGCATAGAGTAAAAACTCTTTAACATGCAAATACTCCAAATGCTACAGCCATACTCACATACACAGTAACACAGATGAAAAACAAGAAAGCTTTTTTTTCCTTAACTATTTTATCAGATTAATAAGGTCAATAGGAGTGGCTATGAATGCTTCCTATTTTTTACGAACTATTTGACAGCAAACTCTGTTCAGTGCAGCAAGCTTTGCAGCGGTGTGGTGACAACTTGCAGCTGTGCTGGCACACGGCCCAGCCCAGGTTAATGATGCTGGAAGGGTTAGTGGTGTCAATGGGTGGGTTAGCTTTGTACCTCCGAGTTTAAAGTAGGTCTTCCTTACCTCATTGACCTGCCGGAAGAAGTGCAAGCAAAAGGAAGTGGGGGAAGGAAAAAAGACATGTTTTAACAGATAAAGCCACCGATAAGGGAAGTTTTGGATTTCTAAGACAAACATGACCAATGATTAACAAAGACAAACAGTTACTTTAAAACCGGAACCCTGTATTTTCCAAAACCAGGTGTTTCAAACCACATACGGCCATTTTTTGCATTACCTGATGAAGACACCAGATCCAAACTCTCTTAACTATTTAAATTACATTTTCTCCTCAGCTCAAGCAGAGTGCTTTGGCTAAGAGCCAAGTTAATAATGTATTTTCCCTTGCAGGAACAGGTATTTCACCATGTGAAAAGACTGCAGCTTCTCTACCTGCCTGCAACTAAAATAACCTTCTGTAATGTGACTGCCATTTTCCAAACAGGAATTAATATTCATGTAATTAAACTGACGGCATCCCAAAATTACAATTCAACAGGTAGTGTTCAAGAAGGATTTGGACAGTGCTCTTAGATATATGGTTTCACTTTTAGGTAGCCCTAAAAGTTAAACCCCTGTGAAAACAAGGTCTGGACTTGATGATCCTCATGGTTCCCTTCCCACTCAGGATACTCTGTGCACACCTTTTAATGCCACTGCAAATTACATACAGTGCACAGGCTGGCTTAATACGAGCTGAAAGCTGTTTTTAAACTAGACAAAGACTCCTACAATGAGTAATGCTGAAAATCTGGTGAATGGACAGCTGCATTGCTTCTATGCAGAACACAAAGACCTTGGCTGAGAATTTCCTCAGCACTGGTGGAATAAAGAATGTGTGAATCAGATGCAACTCACAAATTTTTCTCAGTAGTGATTTGATTTCCAATCTTCATTTCACAGCAATGATGTGCTCATTTTTAATAACAACATAAAAATACTGTCCTGTTTCTTCTATTACATGAAAACTTTATTTATGTATCTTTCTAATAAGGAAATGTTCCCTTAACCTTCTTTAAAAATAGCTATCTGATGAATGAGAAACGTAGGCTGATGTAGGACCATATTCACTAGGTTATGATAACAAAGAATAGAAGCTAAACAAGAATTTTAAAAAGTGTTTATCTTAACCAAGGCTTAATGACTACAAAAGTCATCATGTAACTAACGTACAGCACAAGAAGGACTTGGAGAAGATGTTGTTTCCATTCAACCAATTATTTAAGGGGCAGAGTGGAAATGCTTCTTTTTTGAAGCAGCTGGCAATACCAAGAGATACCAAAATGAAACCTTTGAGATAAGAGAGAAACAAAACCAAGAACTTGTTCAGGAAGCTGTTTCTTACAGTTCGGGAGCTTCATCAACATTTCTGAGAGGATACTGTGCAAATACAAATGAAGCTTTTACCAGCTCTAACCACATTTTGCATCTCTACAGATTTATCTGTACACCCAAGAGGTTCAAGGAGATTTAAATTCAGTGGGAAGAAGGGGGTGGATTGCTTTACTGGCTACAACAAAGGATCTAGGGACTTCAGTCCAAACTACAATCAGACTAGGTCACTAAGGCAGTTATGGTCTAACTGGAAAAAGGAGTTGAAGATAATGTACCTTTCCTCCAGTACAGGGTACCTTGTACATAAGTATGTGACGAGCAAAAAGAGAAAAATGGGAAATGACAGGTAAGTACTGCAAAAACTTCAAAAAGAGATGTCCATCACAAAAACTTTTTAAAGCATGCATTTTTTTTATATTATTCTTAAAACTCCAAGTTAATGCTGGACAAAGAGTTCTTAAAGTGTTTAATATGTTCACTTATAAGAAAGCCCTACGAGACAAAAAACCCACAAGAATGATCTTCTCTTGCGGGTTTGTTTTATTTTAATGACAGATGTCACGTTTTCCTTACAGGGTTGGACACCCCTTTAGCCAGAACTGATCTTTGACAGCTCTTTCTAATTTAAGACTGGCCTTTCGGCTGTCAAGCTAAAGCTCAATCCTATGCAGAGTCACCACAAGGATATACATCACTTACAACTCAATTAAGCCTTCACAGGAGAGTTTAGCACAGTCCTTGTGCTGTCCTGCTGCACGAGGCAGGAAGGAGCGGCTGGGCAGACTTCACCCTGCATGTCCTGACAACTGCGCACGAAGCTCGCACAGTCCGCTAAAACACACTCACCCAGTTCTTCCTCTTCTTCTTCTTGGAGTCGCTCTCGATGTTGCTGCCCACACTGGAGTGGCTGGTGGCGCTGTTGATACTGGAGACGCTGTCCGAGGAGTGCTGCCTCCGGATCCGCAGGTCCGCGGGCTGAGCAGCTCCAGGACCTGGACATGAATGGAGGCGGTGTCAAAATTATCTAGGAAGTTTGATGTACGGTATTAATCGTGCAGTCCTGAAGAAACATTTAGGGAAAGCAGCACTCTGACAATCACTTATCCCAACTGATATATTGCATATTCCAAATCCTTGTTTCTTGTGACGAGATTAAACTCTGAGATGCTTCAAACCTTTCCTTCAGCAATTTATCCCAGTGTAAATGACTGGGTTATTCCGGCCTCTGGGTAACTCTGATGGTTACATCAGCTGTTACCCAGAGGACTGAAGTCTCACTGGAGATCCCTGGAGTCTCTGTACGTGGTGCTTGCCTCTCACCTTTGCAGTTGAGCTCAGGTGTGTTGATGACTCCATTGATGGCAGCCTGAGCAGCAGCATTTTGTTTCTTCAGAAGTTCAATTGTCTTCCTTAACTCATTCAGTTCCGAGTCCTTGAATAAGGAAAAAACACATGATGGACAAGGAGGTGAAAATGAGATTTGGGATACCAGGGGAAGCACACCCTCATCAGAGTACAAAACAGCTTGGGCATTGTGATACCAAAAAATATGAGTATTTTGTAATCCAGAAATAATGTCTATTCAAGCATACTGTCCAAAAATCCAGTGCTGCCAGTCTTGCAAGCATTCTTCTTGGTGTTTCTCTCCATGTCCATGTATGGATGCATTGGGATGAAATATATTACAAAAATATGCAATACTGAAGACTTGTGTCCAAAGCAACAATTTATAGGAATAACCTGATCAGTTGCCACAAAATCCCAGTGCAGAAAATGAGTGTTTTATAGACAGTTTTTATTACGTTTTACTCTGTCACCACAAATGAGAGAGCTAAGGCAAATCGTGTATGTGAGTTTTTCCCCCACACCACTACAGAATGAGCCCGCTTGAACAACGCTGGAAAGAGAAATGAAGACTTCCCAAACCCTTTTGAAGCTCACCTTTTGTTCTGCTGTCATGGTCAGGCTCTGCAGTCGGATCGTCATGTTCCCCAGGCTCTGCTCAAACGCTGCCACCAGGTGAGCCTGAAATCAAACCACACAGGAGTTTGTTCTCTTCCCCCAAAAATGAGTTTTTGTGCAGGTATTTAATCGGCCCACCCAGTGCATGGCATTGTTTGTTGGGTAAATGGTGCAGAGAAATCAACATTGCCTAGAAAAGGTCAAATGAGTAGAGCACACATGATGGAAATGCTGGCCAACAATAAAACATAAAGCAAGTTTTTGTATAGAGAAAAGTCAGGCAGAAACTTCCCTCCAACTAAACCACTATTTTCCTTGTGGATAATGAAGACAAAAAGACACTGGCAGTCACAGGGGTGGAGGTTCTCACGGTGCTTATCCCATCAGGAGAAGAGATGCTTCACCAGCTGATACACCTGCATCAAACTCAAAGACTTCTTCAGTATCTGAGTGCACCTTGCTTCCAAACAAGGTCAGCTTGCTACACATCATCCAAAATTCCTGGTGCTTGGCCAATTACCCTTTTTTCTTTTCCCAAGGAAAGAGAAAATGATTTCTCTGTGCTTCTTGGGAGAAGAATGTCAAATCTTTCCCCAGGAAGCATGGAGAACACAGTGTCCATTACATGAAAGACATCAGCTAGGAATTGAAAGTGACTGAGAAGCAAAAGAAAGGAAAACTAGAATGAGAAGACGGAAAAGAACTTAAGAAAGCGTATTTCTAGAGCCATGACATGGCACTGTTTTATGGGTATTCATAGGCATGTGCACATATAACTGATCACAGGCATATTTCAATAGGTATTTGTCTCATTAGCCATAATAATCTACACTAACCATAGAAATCAACAGTGTTATTTATCTAATGAAAATAATTCTATATGCACAATGACAAGTAAAACTGAAATCTTTCCAAGGAGAAAAAGACATTTTCTCACCTAAAAACATACAGAAAACCTTTCACAGAGCCATTCCAGACTCATTCAGCAGCAGTACACAGTTGACTTATCCTAACTAACTGTTCTCACATTCACAATGAAAACAAACATGAGCAGTACAATAACACGGGGATGTGCAGCTCTCATTCCCATCAGCCCCTATGAAAATAAGCAGAGCTGAGACTGTGAGAAAATGGCAAAAAGCAATTCAAAACCTAACACTACACACGTAGGAAAAACTAAATATTTATTTTAAAAACACAGAGTGCACAGCTTCTGTTGGGGAGGATGAACAGGGAACAACAAAGCTGATATTCAGGGATCCTCAGCAGTACTTTTCAGAAGCAAAAAATAAATGGGCAAGCAGGACTGCATGGATTAGTAACAGAACACAAACCCTTAATGCTTTGACCTGAGCCTTAAAAACCAGTTGCTCTTTCAAAACCGGATCTTGCAATTATTCCTATCTCGAAATTGTTCAGTGAGCTATGGAAAAAAATGTATCTTAACTTTCTATAGCTGGACCAAAACGTTTTCAAATTCATGCCCTTGATGGCTTGAGAAGCATCAACAACCACAGTGTCTATGCAGGGAAATTTAGGAAAAAAACTGTAAATTCAGGAGATTAATTTGAGTTGTCTGAATTTTAATTGCCTTTTATTAAAGGAATCATGTCTAAAGGAAATGGCCAAGTGTCGTAACTAACAGCATTTATTAATCTCAATCTTTTTGGGAATAGACCTTGCCTTTTACATGGAAAAAGGGCATGTTCTCTGAAAAGAGGCAGCTAGAGACTGAAATTTAATACTAGGACAGTCAGAGCAACGTCTCTGGTGCCAATTTATGGACAAATCAGGGGCAGGCTCAAGTCTAAGAAGTTTAAATAGCCTGAATAAAACTTTAGCAAAGTGAACTAAGCAAAAATAAAATATTGTCAAAAAAATAAATTATACGCCAATTTTTGGTTGTTTTTTTTTTTTTTTTTTTGGAAAAGCCCACAAGAAAACACCCCAAAACCCACAAGGACCCCAATCCAA
>VYZQ01018491.1:27153-49138 GCA_013400655.1 Mystacornis crossleyi
TGGTGCCAATTTATGGACAAATCAGGGGCAGGCTCAAGTCTAAGAAGTTTAAATAGCCTGAATAAAACTTTAGCAAAGTGAACTAAGCAAAAATAAAATATTGTCAAAAAAATAAATGATACGCCAGTTTTTTTGGTTTTTTTTTTTAGGAAAGCCCACAAGAAAAAGCCACAAAAACCCAAATGACCCCAATCCAAACGAAACCATAAAGGAGTGTACATTACAAACTGCTCTCCACAAAGAGCGACAGTAACCGCACAGAAACTTTTGGGCAAAGGAAGAGCAGCTGGGTCAGGCAGTGAGCGGCCTGTGCTGCTCCCTGCCCCTGGAGACAGGCCTGTGCTGAGCACCAGCCCAGTGACCCTGAACTGTGTGAAGGAGAATGCAGTAAAGCCGAGGCAGAGCCAAATGAGCTGCTCAGCTGACAAGTTCTTTGTTTGAAGGACACAAGCTGAGTTATTTAACAACACCATCAAAAATGTAAGCAAGGGAATCTGGTCCTGGTTTCTCACATGTAAAAAAAGCTTCTGGGGGAAACCCAACTCCTGTATCCATCCCCTTTGTATTTGAAAGGCAAATGTGAGATTTAACTTTTGAAAGACGTTTAAATTGTTTTCTTGTCCTCTTGGGACAGTGACCAAGTGGTTTCATGCAGTCAAAGCCCTTTTATTTGACTTCTCTGTTATAACTGTGTTCTTGGTTTTCCTGCTCCATTTTCAAGCTGGATGAAGAACTATGACGCCTGCAGTGGACAGCACAGACTTCCTCTTGAACCTTTCCTGTGATACTGCTCAGGTGAAACCTGTCCTTTACTGTCCCAAACTTTGCATTCCCCCTATTCAGAGAGCTGATGGACAGGAATGTCCCCTTCGGGGAGCACACGTTCTGATGTTTATTCATTCCCATAAACCAGGATATCAGTATGATCTGATCTGCTGACTATTCATCTGCAGCTTATTTACTCTAGAACTGCTTATTTTCCTTGCAAGCTTCTGTGTTGCAGATTCCTGCTGTCTGTGACTGTAGCACAGAACACACAAATAAACTTGCTCTGGGTCATACACTATTGCCTCAACACCTCCTGGATTCCAGTTACTTTTTTTTCCCCGAATGTCTTAAATTACTTATCCCTCAAATTCCTGAAAGGAACAAGCAGAAGTATTGTCTACACTGACAAGAAGTCAGGTATCTCCACTCTTTAGGCTTAACTTTAAATTAGTTTCCAGAGCCCCTTATGTCGCTATTATCTATCACGCCGTTAACCCATATCTTTATGCAACAGAAAAACAATGCATTTCAGTCCAAGTTTCTATTAACTTTTATTCCTACCAATTATAATCTTTATCTGTATCCCATCCCATCCAAATGTCAAAGCAAGACAGTATTATAAAAAAAACACTGTCTTCAATGATTTTCTCAGGACCTTAAGATGGCTTACATACATACAAAGCCAAATTAATATTTTAACTCCAAATTAATATTTAAGTTTTTAAAGAAAAGTGTAAGGCAATTTAGTAAGGCAGAGGATGTTAGTTTTGGTCATGTCCCACACATGCATGCAGTTATTTCTTTAAACACATCAGTAATACAAACTGAATGTTACGCACATGAAATCTTTTTGTCACTTAAAAAAACCTGGGTGGTAATTATTTAATGCATTCCAGGTTAACGGTTGTTCTCAGAGTTGTACTCACATTAGCAGTCAACTGAGTTGTCAGAGCTGACACTTTTTCTTGGGATGCATCCAATTCTCTCCGTAGCTTGCGAATCTGTGGGTTTTAAGAGAGCACTTTAGTGCATCATAACAAGGAGAAATAAAACAGCAAGACACACAATGCAGAGTGTCATTTATGCTTGTCAAAGAGGATGTGCTCTTACCTCTGACTGGCACTTCTCTTCAGGCTGTAAAATAAAAGGAAGCACGTGAGGAGGATATTGCAACATAACCAGCCTGACAAATTCATGCAAATTCTCTTTTCGTATTTCCAAAAACTCTAATGTGAATTCCTTATTTTGGATTCCCACATCCATATTCATTCTAATTTAATCTCTTAATTTATTTACTCTTCAAGAAAAAGAAAATAGGCTGCTGGTGAGGTACTTCCTTCTGCAGAAAGGAATTTGGGCTCCACCTCCCAGCCTGCTGACCAGTGCCCCTCTGATCTGACTCATGGAAGCATGAAGAAGTTCTGGCTCTGTCTGTAAGGGACTGGACGAGGCTCTGAAGAACCAGGACTGTCACAGAACTTGGCTGACCCTAGGCAATTCCCTTCATCCCACACTCAGCTCTCCATGGGAAGGAGGTCACATTTTTGCATTTCAAAGCGATGTGAAAGAGAATTTAAAAGTTCCTCCTGCTTGGGTGCTGCCTAGGCACCGGGGTGATGAAAAAGTGGGGACACACAGCCAGTTGTGAGGATGCCAGGTGGATGTACTGACTGTCCACTGTGGTCAGCATAATAAGATTTTGCCTACTATGGCCTGTTTCTAACCAAAATTACCAGCTATGGAGAAGTATGGGGTAGGAAGTCACCCACTGCACCAGGAAAATCACACCCAGCCAAACATACTACTGGGGCCACTCATGCAGCAAGCCCAGAAACCTGAAGCTCTGCGTACTCCCATGTATTTTCAAACTCCAGTTAGCCTTATGTGAGGATCAGATAACCAAAACAAGTACATACTTGTGGAGAAAACGTCACTGGCACAGCGAATAAATGGCCTTTTTAAGAATTATTTATATCTGCGCATTAAAAAGTGGACTTAAACTTCTTTAGTAGCAAATCATTACTATAAGGATGGGATGACTTTATTCAGCTAATTTTGGGATGCTTTAAGTAATGAAGTTCAAATCTCCTCATATCTACTGAGATGCTTGGTAGCAAAACCTACTTAGCACAGTATAAAATACAGACTCAAAAAATAAATGGCTGCTTTTAGGCCATTGAAGTCTGCGTTTAATGAGGATATTGCTAAATATCCACAGGCATCCTCATGAACATAAACATTCCTTTCCTAGCTAGCATTCAAAACACAGTCAAATGAAAACTGCTTTTTTCCTGCTCCTTGAATGGCAAAATTAGCACAGTAAGACCAGTCAATTCAATAATTTTGATTAATAAATAAACTCTTCATTTCATTATACTCACTGTGGAATAAATAGATGACGTACTGGACACCAAAGAGAGAGAAGAACCATGCACTAAAGGAAAGAAAATAAACACAATGAATGTAAGTGCACTAACCACAGAGTGGAATCATCATAAATCATCCACTGTCAACCACCAATCTGCTGAAGAAATACTTTCACAAATTTCATCATCCATCCTACACTTAATTGTATTATATTACTGCACCAATAATGTACAGTTTGAAGAATGCATGGCCAGCCAATATGATCCATAACCTTGGATTTGGTAAAGCTGTTTTAAAATTCTCGTAATACGTGTTTGTTTGGGAAAATGAGGTGTGGCCAAGAAAGTTTAAAAAAGTTTTGATGAAGATCTGTTCAGAAATAAATATTTCTCTGGACAGGTATCTTAAAATTCTTGCAAAAGGGCTTACTCAAGATTTAAAAAAAACTCCAAGAAATGCAGAAGAGATTACAAAAATAAATCTAAGTATTTAATCTTCAGTTTTAGATGAGGTTCAGGGGGGTTTCTGGTTTTTTTAAGCAGCAGACCAAGATGGGGATGTCCTGAGAAGACCACAACACCCAGCTCCAGTGTGTAACCAGATGCCCCAGGAGATGTGGAGGACTCAGAATAAAAAAACATTATCTAGTTTTGGGGCTGTGAACTGTCCTCTGAATGCAGCTCTATCTTCCTTCTGCTGACTTAAGGGAGCTGTATCAGTGCATCAATGAGCCCAACATTCCCTTTCCCTCCAGGGTTTCTTGGCCTTTCTTTAAAGGATTGACATTTTTTTAACAAGGCAAAATTTGCTCTCATAAAGAAATTAACAGTGAAAACATGGCTACAAAACTTCTTGGAAAAGGATTAGATTCAAGCAATTTTTGCATTTAAATTCAGTAAAGGATATACATATACACTGATGGCCTAGATGATCATCAGAGGTCCCTTCCAACCCTAACTATTCTGTGATTCTCAAGGTTGTTACCACCACTCAGGCATCAGGATTTACATATAAATATAACATAATTTCATTCTTTATTACGCTATTGAAAAAAAGTACCTGAAGCTATTCTTTCTGCTACTGAAACATGCAAAATTGCTTTTCCTTATTTTTATTTAGAAACAAAATGCATTGAACTGAAACTTTCATTCAAAACTCAGGTAACTGAACACAAATCATATGAAACAGCATAAAATCACTTTTTCTTTCTTCTAAATCTTCCAGCCAAAAAAATAAAAGCTTAGAAAAGCTGCCATTTTGCTCTAATTACCTACTGCAATTCTATATTCATAATAAATGGGTTCTGCTTTCCCACTGACATTGTATCCTAAGGCAGTACTGGAAAAAGAAGTAAACAAGGTCTAAGTTGGCTTCTGAAGGAATTTAAGACAATTTTTAAAACCCACAAGAAAGTAAAAAAAAAAAACCTCACACCCATTTGCTTTCTCTGGGTAATCATATTTTCAATTAAAATGATCTTTCTAGTTAGGCATTAAGGATTATACTACACTAAGACCATAAAAGTAAGTGGTGTGAGTCAGACCCAGGCTTTGTCTAATGGTGTGCTCCAGCCCTGGCTGCAACCACAGCCCATGTTTACTGAAAAGAATGAAAAGAGGAGACAGATACACAGTGATTATTCCCCAGGTACATCTTTGCACCTTCTGGGAATCAGCAGAGATGGGAATTCCAGGGATGGAAACTGCAGTCTGACATTATTTGGCCTGCTGTGACCTCTGTACCATTAACTTGCTTAACTGCTGCCGAATCCACTGACACATGTTGTCTGTAACAAAAAATTCTCCTGTGTTTAGAAATGTAATTCTCTGCAGTTGTTTCAGACCTGCTGCTGAATCAGTCAGTAAGTTCCTTGAGTGTCTCCACACCGCTGTGCTACGAGAAGGAATGGATAACCAATCTCTTTATAACAAACCACATTCCCTTCCCTTCAGCCATCATTTTCCAAGCTGAAGATTGCTATTTTAATTTTGTATCCCAGATGCTCTGCGCCTAAGATCTCCTTCTCACTTTCCTTTACTTGCATTTTCCCCTTAAGATTTTCAAGACGGAAAGCCCAAAGTGAGGCAATACTGTGCAAGGCCACAAACGGACTCACACAGGGAATATAATATTATTTTCTGGTCTGCCTCCCTATATTCTTCCTTGGTGAATTCTTTTCCTAATAGAGATGTAACCAAAAAAGAGTCCTACCAGCTGGCCAGAGAGAAAACAGAAACCTTTACCATTGATTTGGTCACACACATCTTTGAGTTAGCATCAGCTGTAATTTTTAAGATCACACTGGGAATTTAATACAGGAAAGAAGACTCAAAATGAGAAAAAAAGGGAAAGAACATATAACTCTGGGAATCCTACTCCTACCTTGTGGCACATCACCATCACGTAGACTCATAGACTTATTTAGGTTGGAAAAGACCTGTAAGATCATCCAGTCCATCCATTAATCCAGCACTGCCAAGGCCATCACTAAACCATGTCCCCCAGTGCCACATCGACACGGCTCTTAAATTCCTCCATGAATGGTGACTCAGGTGCATCATCTGAACATGTACATCATTTCCGATTTCTCATTTTAAGGACAACTAAGGAGTTAATGTATTTGTGCAATTTCTTTTTAAAGTATCTGCAGATGGCTACTTGAAGGCTATTTAATTAGGAGCCAGAAGGCAGTTATGCTCCTGATGCAATTCCTGCTTTTTGCAGCCAGCATGCATCTGCACGCAGCTTACAAACCCAAATTGGTCTGGAGCTATTATTTTGAAGCACTGTAAATGCACAGGCAAGCACGTATCATTTTTAATGTTAGAAAAGAATGGCTCTAGCCATGATCATCTGCCCAGAGAGTAGAAAGAACAGCTGGTGTTGCAGTCAGTAGCACAAAAAGGAGTAACAATTTATATCCCAACGATAATGAATTTAATTTTTTTTATCCTTGGAGGCTGAAGTATCAGAGTGCAGCCAGTGGCAGCCCAGCTCCTGGGGAAGAGTGTTGGCTGGGGAAGTGGGGAAACTGGAGAGCCAAGAGACCACTCAATTTTTACGCTGTGTTTTTTCCCCTTGAAGTTTTGGAGAGTTTGGAGGCTGCTCCTGCTGGCACCTCCACAGCCCTGAAACCCTGTCTGTCACAAGAGTTATGTACTGCAAGGCTGACCAACCTTCCCACCTACATGCTGTGCTGTGAGAGAACATGACTGTACTTCACACCCGGAGACAAGAGAAGAAAAGGCTTTTAAGAATAAATCCTAGCCCTGCTGAAGTTAATGAGAAACAAATTTCTTGTAATCTTACGTGCTAGGAAATAATTAAGAAGTAGGTTGGTAAGCTTTATTTAAGACCTGGATTTATGCTTCACTGACACTGGATGATTGTATAAAATCAATTTGTTCATTAACCACAAATTTAAATTTCTAGAATACTTTTTAATTTATTCTCTCAAGGCAAAGGCGAATCTCTGCTATATTCAGAACCACTTGATCACTTACACCTTGTGATTCCCTGAGAAATAAGCAAGAACTAATAAGCCGGTGACTCCTCCCTTCTCTACAGCCAGGGAAGTGATAAAGACCTTTCTCCTGAAGACAAAAATACAGAGACCACACCTAAACATTCAATCCATCTTGTGAAATACCATTATCCTTTCAGGTGTGAAAAATTGAGGAAAATCTGAAAGGGTCCTTCAGCATGTGCACAGTAGGGTCAAATTCCTTCCTCAGATACAAAAGTGCTATTTTCCACCTACTATAAGTCCATAACTTAGTGGATATTTCTTGGACTTAATTTTTATTACTTTTTCAAATTAATAAAAAGCACTTAATAGAACATTTCACCTAACTCTTTTCAAATTCTCCTTTTCTTTTTTTTTTCTTTTTTTAATAGCTTGTCTTCAAACATGCAATATTTACTAAATGTTAATTAAATCCAAACTAGCCTCTCTGCTGGACAAGAATTTCTGGACTACAAGAGAGAGTTTAACCTCCAATGTGCCAAAATGGTTTTGCTTGAGCACAGTTAAAAGACTAAGGCTACAATTTTTTGGAGGATGTCTTCAATAAAACCCGAGTAAGTTTTGCTGCAGTAGCTCTTTCAGTAAATCACTGAAGTGTAACACAGATTCAGTGATTTAAATTCCTTCACAGATTATATTAGGGGACAATTTAGTAAGAGCATGACTGTTTCTCACAGTATGGAACTCGAATGACTGAGCATCTGGCAGTCTTTGACTGTTCATGATCATTCAAGCTTTCTGAGAGCAAAAAAGGTTAATTCCTGGAATGACCCAGCTCTTAGCCCTACAGCATTATTCTAATAATTTTCAACCCCTAATGAAGATCTTCAGCCTCTAAAATACAATTAAATGTACTGAAGTTAGACTGATTAAATTCAATAACCAACTAATTAATGAATCTTTCCAGAGCCATATCCAATACATATTTTCTACCTCTTCCAGCAGCAAAAAAGCCCCTGATGGGATAACCAGAATCTCCAGGAAGGCACTTTGTGGCTCTCAAAGGCTTCTGCAAAGCACTGAAGTGTGGCTCCCAGGCATGCCTGGCTCTTGGGGAGCACCAGCAATGGGGCACTGGTATTAATAGTGCTGAGTAAGTGCAGGTCTTCAGAAGCAGAGGAAAAAGCCATTAAAGGCTTGTGTGGTCTGTAAGTACAGTCAAACTCCTTTGCCAGAGAGGAGATTTAAGACTCAAAGAGTTAGTGTTGAAAGGGTTTCCAGTGAACCACTCCATGCTTGACTTCTCAAAGTGCAATGCTTGAGGATTTTAATGTGGGCTCATAACTACTCCTGCTACAGCCACAAGGATGGCTGATCAGCAGCAACCAAACTAAATATTCATTTATAGGTAAATACTTTTTCTTATTATATTTACATGGGTTCTTTTTATCAGGTCTGGTTACATATTTGAAAAGATGATGAAGCACTAAAAAGACAAGCCTAGATGTTTCAAAGAACTACTCAATTCCTTTCTTTGGAAGATCTGTTGTATCAAGCCAGGATGTTCAGCAGAAATGAAAAATCTTCTGATTCTCAAAAATGAAAAAATGATTTGAGTACAGATTAAATACTGGAAAAATTACTGGGATAGAAACAGTCCAACTGATAACACTTACCCATACTAAAAGCAGAACTGTGGTGGCGCAAGTTCAGAGTACCCCTATTGATGGAAAACTAATGTGCTGACTCTAAGCATGAATTACTCATTCTGAGAGCACTAAAAATGAAGCACACAATGTGTTTAAGCCATTTCTTGAACAGTCAGGGTCTAGGTATAACACTTATTTCCTGTGTCTGACCAAAACAATCACTGAATAAACATCGTCATTCTCTCTGGTGACCAGTGACAGCACCCGAGGGAATGTCCTGAAGTTGTGCCAGGGAAGGTTTAGGCTGGATTTCAGGAAAAGCCTCTCCCCCCAGAGGGTGGCTGGGCACCAGAACAGGCTCCCCAGAGAAGCGGTCACAGCACCAAGCCTGGCAGAGTTCAAGGAGTGTTTGGACAATGCTCTAGGGCACATGGTGGGATTGCTGGGGTGTCTTGGGCAGGGCCAGGAGTTGGATTTGACGATCCTTGTGGGTCTCTTCCAATACTACGATTCCACGATCAGAACAACCATGACTAGGGCTAAGGTTTTACCTAACAGTGAGGAAGCTGCGTTCGAAACGATCCCTGCGCTGAACTGAAAAGCGCCAAGCTGACATGAAAACGCCACATTTTTGAGCATTTCCAGCCCCACAGAACTTTACTGACCCTCCTCGAAGCCGTCACGGAAGGAGCCGGAGCGGCTCATGGTCCTGCTCTTCTCGTCCAGGGACATGGAGCTGTTGCGGAAGCGCGTGTCGCTGTAGGGGTCGTAGGGGCCGTCGGCGTTGGACAGGCTGTGGGTGCGCAGCATGCTGGGGTTGGACAGGCTCATCTGGGCCGCCGTCGTGGGGCTCGCTGCAGAGTCAGAGACAAACACCCACTGAGTGCTGCAGCCGCAGGTTCTCGTACTTGTTTTTTGTGCAACTGCCAACAAACTTCCCCCTCCCCCCCCAATTTGAGACAAAATGTTTGATATCGTTTTCCCCAGGCTTCGTTGTTTTGCTAAATTCAATGAATTCAAGTAAGAGGTATGCAAACCAGGCTAGTGAAGGTGAAAACTGAAGTAAAACAAGGTCATTTTAAACACTGAGTGATTTGTCCATGCTTCTACAAACAAGCTCGGTCACTTCACTAATATCTCTTAGGCATGAACCAATTAACCCTCACTTAATTTGCAACTGTTCTTCCACAAAACTGTAGTGTTTTGTCTATATAGAGCAGGACTTACCTTCTTCAAAGCCTTCAAGTTCTAAGAAGATGACATTTTTCTATGTATTTTAGTCACAACTGTAAAGAGCTTTAGTTTCCTAATAGCTGTGTATGTCAGAACTTTCTTTCCACTATGATGTCCTGACAACTGTAAAATATTAATGTTGCCTTAAAAGCCAATATTCTCCCAGCCAGTGTTTAGAGTATAAAACTACTCCAATCTCACACTTCTTGAAAGAACTTCTGTGTTAAAATTATGCCTGCTGTTTACTAAGAATTACTTGATTTGTGGGTAAAAATAAAGAACAAAATCACTGTTCATCTGGCAGGTTCCTCTTGGTGTGCTGTCATTGCCTGTTTCTACAGAGTACCAGCTGACACAGACTATTGTAGAAGACAGAACAACTCAGTTTAGAGGTGTTCAACTTTCATATCACCATTTGCTCTTAAATTAAATCCAATGACCCCTCTTGACTCCAGCATCTCCAACCTCTCTTCTTAAGAGCATAGAAAAACCTATTTTCTTTTTTTCTGGTGTGCATTGCTGTTTGTGGCCAAATAGCTTTTGAAGCTAATACAAATAATCTCCAACACTCTGCATAAAGAGTTAACTTTCCGGGCAACAACTTTTTGGTTATTTTTTTTTTTAATTTCATAAACTTTTCTGACAGTTTGCTAGCTGTTGGAAATGTAGCTATGCTGTCTGCATATTCAGCTGAAATTCTGCTAAGTGTCAGTTTATTTAAAGACACTTACTGAATGTGTTTCTTTCCAGAACACTCAAAGAAAGGCTCTAGAATGTCATTACTGCAACTCAAAATTACACTAGAAATAACTAACTGTGCAATCTGCTCCAAATTCACACAAGAAATTCACAAGTACAAGCTTAACTATTTTGCACATAATTATTATATATAAATTAGTTATTATATAGAGGAAATAATAAACAAAGTATTTATTTTAAGTAATGATAATTATTGTTATTGTTATTATGGAGGGGCTTCTGAAAGTCATAAACAAACAAAAAATGCCTGTTCAACATGGTACTTTCCAAATGTCACTTAAAGACAAAATTTACATACCTGAAGAAATTGCACAGGCAACTAAGATATATTTACCCAGCCACCAGAGATGAGCACCACTAGCACTTCAAATTAGGTTATTTCAGCCATTGATAGGGTCAACTAAAACCTGCAATGCTTCATGGATCCTGCCAATCAGCTTTTATTGTTTCCTTCATTTCAAATATGTTTATTAATGAAATTAAGTGAAGGAATGGCAGTTTTTCTGACTTGAAAAATTCATATAATGCTTCAGATTGAGCTTTCTGCAATTTTTCAACAAGCCACTTGAAAAAGACAGACTAAGATAAAATACCAAACTGATGAGATCGGCACATAGAGTAAGCAAAATGCTTGGATTTCAGAGAATTATTACTCTACAGCAGGCAACATCTTACATCCCTTAAGCACCCCCATTGTGTGCTATTAACCAACAGCTCTACTGAACAGCTCACAATTTATATTAAGGAATCTGAGTACTCCCAGAGAAGCAGTTTCAAAGTTACTGCAAGTATGGCACCTTTGGGCATACGAGATAATAATGCTAATTAGTCACACTCATTTCAATGCAAGTGCTTCCTCAGGTTCAATGTGGGCCTTGGAGCTGCTGAAAGAAAATTATCTTGAGTAACACGCTGTTTTCAGGACACACAATGCATCGCTGTGATTATTCAAACAGATAATTAATTATTCACCAAGCTGGGAGAAGTTAAATCTAGTTCCAGAGGGTGATGTTATGCTGGATCCAGATGAAAATGGAGAATTGCCAGCAGTATCCTGCAGTCCTCCTGCTGAATGGGACCGGAGCCATTCCTTTGCATCCTCTTGACTACGGAGCTGGGAGGATGGAGTATATCTGCCAAAGCAAATGGGTTTTTCACTATGAACTTCAATATTTATTTGACTTCTTTGTTTAAAAAAACAAAACAAAACATTAAATGTCACAAGACTTGGAGTGCGAGAGAGAGAAAGAAAAAATGGAAGAAACCTCATATGAAATTAAAGGATTAAATTGTATAAACCGAATAGAATTCTGAATTAAGGAGCTGCTCCAAGCTCTTCCAAGATGTTCTTAATCTATTTCACCTCTGTTGGGGGGGGAAAAAGCCAAACCACAAACTTCTTTCCTATGGCTTCAGTGGTAACCAAACCAGAGTGAACCAAAAGTTACAGGTAGAGGTTCGGCAGTGTAGCACTGCAGGATAAAATGTAGTGTGTGCCACATCATATGATTTAAAAATAAAACTGTAACTTGGAAAACCTTTCTTAAGTTATGCCAAAGTTCTAATACAATTTAAATATTTTGGTACATGACTAATCTTAGCTGACTTTTTGTGATATTATAACCAAATTCAAGCCAACAAAGCCATTATCAGGATTTTTTACAACAAGCTGTGACCCCGTATTTCATATTCCAGAGACATTCATTGAAGGCCTGTGGAGGTGTATCCCATTTAGTTCAAAACTAACAGCATTGAAACATCATAAAGGAGATAATGTTCAGCCTTTTCTGAAGGCAATGAAAACAGCAGAAACATGGTCTATGCCAACATCAGTGGCAAAACACTCACTGGCTTCTGCTTAAGCTTGATTTATTGTGTATATGTGTGAAAAATAGGTCTGTCAGGACAGGTGTTATCTGAGCTACGTGATAGGGCACAGGTACCAACAGCCAGAGCATCATGGAAACACTTTGACTGCTGATGGAATTCAGTGTCTGTCTTAGGCTGTGCCATCGCCTTTGGACAAATATTTACGAGTTACTAGCTCTCCTTCCAAAAACTTAGAGCCTATTATTAGCTGATATTATCTATTTAATTAATTTGACTCCCTTCAAGTAAATACCCTACAGTAAGACATCACTTATTAAGACTATTTTAAAGCAACGGGAACACTACAATAATTAAAAAAGTCAAACTGCTTTCGAAAAATACATTCATTCTTCTGCTTATGCCTCAACACTTCAGCAGCAGTCCCTGACAATCTGCATCTCTTAAACTTCGCATATAAATGAGTTTATTTATAAAGGGGCTTTAAACAGTCATGTTACCTTAAACACACTACAGATATATTTTTATTTTCAGCATTAATACCTACCTCTTCAGCACTCAAATGTTTTGGTCTTAAAAGAGAGTATTAATTAGAGACATGCTTGAGGACCATAGAAACATTTTAAAAAACTGCCATTTTAAAAAGGGCTTTTAGTACTCAGCTTCATGGGACAAGGCTGCTGTGAGGAACATGCATAGCACAGAATAAATCACAGCTGCAGTTTCAAGGCATCACCCCAGTGATCCCAGAAGCCGCATTAAGCAATTCAGAAGCTGCAATTTCCTAAATTGTCAAAGATACCTTCCATAAATTCTCTAACACTTAAAGCATTTAATTAACATAGCTAATAGTCATTCTGGCTAGAATTGCTTGTATCAATGGAAAAAAAAATATGTTATAAAAATCACTACCTTACAGATGCACAAAATACATGAGAAGACAACTGCTGAAAGTTTGTTGGAGGATTGTTTTGTTATTTTCTATGAGAGTAGAGCCCTATAGATTTAGGTATTCTGAAGCAATTTTTTTTTTTTTTTTAATTAAAATGTCCAATTTCATCCTGAAAGGTTTGGCATGATCTTGTAAATCTTTTCTATTTATATAACAACACCAAAGTTCCCAGGGTTAAAATGATCTCAGGTCATTCCATGTAACAGCGACAGAAACAGAAACATTGAAACATTATTGTTTTTAAATCAAGCCCAGGGATGGTTCAAGACGCTTTACAGCAATTAAGCCAGCAAAAGCCACAGTTCTTGCTCAAGCAGAGAGGCCACTGGATGAAAAAAGCACAGTTGTCAATGGCCTTCTTTGAGGATTGAAAAAAAGAAAGCAAGAAAGAAAGAAAGCAAGAGAGAAAGAAAAAAGAAAGAAAGAGTATTGTTGCCACCTCTTGCAAACTGCAACCATCACCACCAGCCACAACAGAAACACAAAGCGAACTCCAAAGCCACCACAAAGATGTTAAACCATGTGGAAACACCAATACCTGAGTCCCTTCTTAGGCAAAGTGTTCCTATCAAGATGTGGGTCGCTGCAGAAAAGTTAAAAGAAAAGAACTTCAGAGAAGAACAAAAGGGAAGGAATAAGATCAGGACGAAGGACGTACAAACATCTGCATCACCTTTTCAGAGGAAAAGGTGCTGGGGCCTCCCTACAGAAACATGCACAGACCTCCTCACCCAGGTGGGGTTTGCACAAACATGCAGCTGGTACCATGCCAATGAACCACATCTGTCCACAACCTCATTTCACTGTTTCTCCTACCCACAATGAACAAAAATGGCTCTTTAAACATCAAATGGGTGTTTAAAAACAGGCTTTTCAGCAGGCTGTTGGTAAAGCTTGATGGGAATCTTCAAGTCCAAACCACCTTCCCATCATTTCTTTCAGCAGACACCATTTAGGGAATGTACCTAGTTACTGTACAGAGGTATTGAGCCCAGACTGTTTAAAGTTCCAAATCTCAGCTTAAGTTCCATTAGCAAAGTAAAATGGACCAATGGTCCAAAACCCAACTATTTCAGTTTATGTTTTTACAACTGAGGAGCAGAGCCTGTTAATTTGTTTTTAAAGAAAATATCCCCATGCTTAAGCAAATTTATTAAATGATAATCCTAATAGCTAAGTTACAGTATGGGACTGATTAAACTTACATCAGCGAGCAAAAGTGAGCTGGAATGTTTAGGTTTGTGTCATCCTTCCCTAACTTTAACATTCATTTGTACAAGGATGAATGTGCCTAAGTACTTGGAAAACACTCATGAGCCAAGCCGCAGGAAGAGACTGACGACACTGAATGACACAGGGACTTCACGACAAAAAGGACAGGCCAGAAAGGCAGTGGGAAAAGCAGCATGCCAGAGGAATGCTGAAATGCGAGTGAGAGTTTAGATTCGTAGGAAAAAAAAAAGGCCATGATTTTCAAATTGCCTTTGGCAAAGATATGAAGGGGGTAAAAATACCCCCTCCCAAACCAGAGGACATTCCCAGAAACAAGAGCAACACCAAAAACATGCCAACTCTGCTGTATGGCCCTCCCCAGATTGATTTGGGTGGGTAGGATGGGTGTTTGCAGGGACTCTCACTGGCATATCTTTGTGTCGGTTCACACCTGGATGACGAACACAGCAGAGCACTCAACTGAGCACAGTCTGGCACAAAACAATTTGCTTCACTGAGATGGGCAACAAAACCTACAGCCTTGAGCGTACTCCTGTCCTGAGACAGCATTACCTGTCCTGTCTCCTGGGCAAAGTATTTCGGCAGAATTTGGGGCTAGCAGCAGGGGAAGAAAGAGGGCTAGGAGGAGCAGTCCAACAAGACAGAAAACAAGAGAAGGAGTATTAGAAAGAAAAGATGAGAGAACAAAAAGGAGTCATAATAAAACACAAACAGAACCCCAAACTGTCAGAACATTATGTTCAGGTGCAGCTTTCTCACACTGAGACACAGCTACAAAAATTTCGCTACCTGAGCTCATCACTACACACCAGGATATAGCTGATTTCCAGTGATTGGAAGGGTTCTGCTGCCTTCTACAAGGGGTCCCTCAGAGACCACTGCTGAGTTCACCCCAATGTCAGCTCAGTGTGCCACCAATCCAGCTCTGAGGCTGAAAAAGCCCTGTTCCCTCCTCCCTGCTCTGCCTCCTCCCAGCTCCTACCCAGTGTCCACACAGATACCAGTGAATCTCATCGTGCACAGAGTTGGGGAACGGATCAGTCTGAAATGCAACTCAGCTGATTGTTTTTCACTTGGATCCGGTTTCCAATAGGATTCACTAAGCATTCACATGAATGCTTGCACTGAAACACTGTAGGGAGCAACTGGAGATGGGACAAGGCAGCAGGGAGAGGATGAGAAGGAATCAAGTGACTACAGAGATGGGGACTTGTCTTTTCAGCATCACCTCCAGTCTGAAAGTCATCAAATTGTATAATCAAAAAATTTAACAGGAAACAGTTTACTTTTCAAATCAAAATTGGAGGGTTTTTTTAAATATCACTATCAGCTCAGTTAACAGGAGATCTTTGAAAGGATAACATACAATGCAAAATTTAAATATTAGGTACAATTTGGTAGCAAAAGAAGTTGTCACACTGGCTATGACAGCAAATTAAAAACCTCACCTGAACTCATCCTCTTGCTCTGAACTGGGCTCCCTGCCTGGAATAACTTATCTGTATGTTCTAGTAGCACCTAGAGTTATCTGCACTGTCTTGCAAGAAGCATTACTTTATCTGTATCTGCAGCATTGGCTACTGCTGCCAGAGCTTCATTCCCACTTGAGATACAAACATGGAAACAAGAGAAAAGCCCACTAACCTTTCAGACAACGTAGTCTTAACACTGTTGGTTCGGACGAAGGGAGTCAGAGAATCATCCTTGGAGGCTGGAATCAAGCCACTGGAGGAGTTATGGCTCAGCCCACCTCCACTGCTCAGGGAGATGTCAATGGATTCGCAGCTGGTGTGCAGGCTGCTGACGGACTGGTAGCCAATGCCATCCTTGCTAACTGCAGAAGAGCTGCTGGCGTTGGTGCCCCACGTCAAACTGTTGGAAGGAGCAGAGTGTGCAGAACTGGGGCTGGACGCCAGTGGAGACTGGTTGAGATCTGTGTTTTTACCATAGAGGGGACTGCTGCCCCCACTGCTCAGCACACCACTGCCAGATGGGGAGTCAAGGTTACCCTGCTGGTTCATGGTAGCGTGAGGGTTGGAGATGACTACTGAGTTTTTCATATTTTCAGCTGTTGTGATGGGAACTTGTTTACTAGGCTTGCCACCAAAAAGTCTGTAAAAAAGAAGACGACATGAAAAATACATAAAATGGAATAGTAAACACAAGGATATCTTATATCTAGACCATATATATCATCTTAGCTTCAGAAAAACAGTATTAAGTACATGATCCTAGATCGCACACAGGCAACTATACATTTATAATGTCCTTGTGTTCACTGTCCCTTTCAGTAAAGCCCAGAGGCAATTACAATAGCTCCAGATCTATCTCAGGTGTGTCTTCTTGGAATCATCAATTAATACTTTCACACAGAACTGAGATACAATCATATCATCTTCTGTTCCTTAAGGAAAAAGGACACCAGAGAAACAATCTGATGTATGGAATACTAGAGGTTGAAAGCTTACTGACCAGGTAAATTCCGTGCAAAATACCAATTGCTCTGCACAGAAGCAGCATTTACTGGGATGCAACAATGCACTCATACCAAATGTAGGCTTGTTTCATTCCATGAGCCAAGCTGGCTGGAAACCGTATTTTTTTAGTGGAGAATGTGATGTTACCTGCTTTTTAGCACCCGGAACCGGCTAGTAAAAAACTAAGTGAGTTTCAGAACTCGGGGAGGGAGGAGATGGAGGAGGCTGACTGCAGCATCCCTGCTGCTCGTGATGCAGCTGCTCTGCCAGGGAAGGAAAGACCCCAGTTCCCTCATAAACAGTCAGTGGGAAACTTCTGAAAAGCGCCGAACTGCCTGAGTAGTAAACATGCTTTGGACTAAATTATCGATCATTCCAAAACCGATCTTCAAAACTGGGAAGGAAGTGTACCTTCCACTCCAGCCTCAAACATCCACCCCAAAACACTGCTTTTGTTTCTGCCACTTAGCTCCTGTAACTGCCTTTGGAACCTCAGTTTTCCTCACATGTGCCTGCATGGATTTGCTTTTAAATTATTCACTGTGGAGTATTGTGGGTGAAACCTTTTAGAACAGAGGACTACAGCACTTCCATACAAGTGTTCCTAAAGACTTACGGGTGGGTCTGCACCAGGCAGAACTTTCTCTGCTTTTGAGTATGCCCAGGTTGTTCCACACATGGACACGAAGTCACTCTATCCAACACTTCCCAGAGACACAGGCTGCCTTAGAGCTGGGCACCCTCAGCATGACCAGAGGCAGTGTCCATCCTGCACTGGTGCTTCCTGCAGCTCCAGTGCCCGGAACACACCTGAGCTGGGCACTTGTTGCTGTGCACTTGCCACAAGGCACCTGGACAATACTTCCAGCTGAGAGGGCAGGTTTAGATCAGACATAAGGAAGAAATTCTTCCCTGTGAGGGTGGTGAGGCCCTGGCACAGGTTGCCCAGAGGAGTTGTGACTGCCCCGTCCCTGAAGTGTTCAAGGCCAGGCTGGGTGGGGCTTTGAACAACCTGGTCTAGTGGAAGGTGTCTCTGCCCACAGCAGGGGGATCAGAATGAGACGATCTTCAAGGTCCCTTCCAACCCAATCCAGTCTATGATTCTACGGCCGCCAGCAGCAATACCAGCTTAGGGTATTCCCTAAGGTATTCCTGTGCCAGAGCATACAACCTCTTCAGTTGCACTGGGGAAACCACTCTTAAAGAAAGAATCCCAGAGCTTAAAAAACCCCCAACACCCACACAACAGCTTTACAAGCTGTTTTTAAACTACTCCCTGTTTATGACAACATGGAAGTTACATATATTCACAAACTTGTAGGTAAGTCTGGATCATTACAAAGGTATGGATTCTAATTCACTGTGTAATACCAAAAAAAAATTACAGGACCAAGAGGACATGTGCAAAAACAATGTCTGCAACTCAACTGACTATGAAAATTAAGCTCAAAATCTTCTTTACCATCATTCTAGAAATCAGTAATAAGCAGATGAGGCCCAATTCAACTCTGACGCATTTCAACACATGACAGCTTAAGACAGGCTGATGAAAATTCAAGTGTGAAATCGTAAACCAAATGAGGGAACAGTTAAACTGAGCCTCAGTGTCTGCTCTTTGAAGTTTCATGTATTTCTAATGCAGAATTTCAATTACACAGCCATTAACGTAGCTTTTTAGTAATAAAAAAATTCCCAATCAAATGCCTACCGGTGTGCCTGAGGCACACTGAAATCACTGAAAACACTGAAAATCTGCATTTCTCATTGTGTATCCTTCAGAAATGAAAGGCCTACTGGAGTTTTTAAGTAGCCATTGATGAAAATTACGTGTTCCAAAACACATGGCTTATCTATTGATAACCAGGTACAAAATGAAGTAGCTTGAATTATCCTCACATAGGCTCTCCAAGTAAAACCACCCATCTAAAAACAGTTTACAGCATCAGCCTAAGCTGCCATCACAGCCATTATGCTTGCACTGGTGCTTCAGATGGAATGTGGCTTTCTCACATCACTGGAAGCAGGATGATGGAGCATAACTGTATGGGTATTATGGGCGTCACGACAAAATGAAATGCAAAACACTGCAACTTGAAACAGACAAGCTACTCAAATTCAATCGAAAAATAATATTAACAGAACTTTTCACCAATATCAAGGCTTTGATATACACTGCATCAACAGATTAGCTCCTCACCAACTATATGTTAATGTTAGAATAGTGTGGGGGGTACTCTTGGAGAAATAGAAGACAGGTAGGATTTTTGTCCAAAAAATAGTATTAAAATAAGAAAATTTAACCCAGCTTAGAGAGTAACTGTATTTAGGATTTAGGGTTCTTCTACACAGGCTAAAATGTTGAGTCTTGCAACATACTGGGCTAATCCACACAACTTACAACAGATTGCTTTGGGTGCATCTAAGCATGGCAGGTCAATGCCACTGTCATGAAAATCATGAAAATCTGAGATAACTCTCCTGTTGTTGGTTTACAATTTGACTCACGATTGGAATATTTTTAGGTTTGTTACATGTACATCAGTGCAAGAACTCTTCCGTAATCTTCAGGTAAGAAAATTCTTATTCCTGTGATATCTGCGTGGATAAAAGCCTTCAGGTATGGTTTTTGCAACAAGGAGACTCAAATTGTAATTGCCAAACTTTCTGCCAGACAGGTTTGGTTTTTTTCTAAATGCTAGTTTTTGCTGCTGTCGCGTGATGTCCTAAGTATCCACAACACTGGCCAACCTGTTTATGTGAAATTAAATGTAAATACAAAGACCTTGAAGTAGGACACTAAATAATAAGTGCTGCACCAAAGCCAGCCAGGCCTGGCTGGAAGAGTCCTGCTCATTCAGCTCCCACTAACACCACTGCACAACCGAGGAATTTGTTGCCTACCTGCGCAGAGTGGGAGAGGCCACATCGGGGTACTTGACTCCTTGCTGGTGGGTACTCTGAGCTCCGCTAGCAGCAGTCTGTGATGCAGGGTTCACTTTAACAGAATTACATGAAGCCACGCTTTCGTTGTCAGACGAAATCCCTTTCTCTTTATCAGTCTGATTGACTAATCCTGGCAGAGAGCTTCCAAGGATTACCTTGGCAGGCTCTCTGATTTTAGGGACAGGCAACCCAGCTGACTTGCTGCTTATGTTGGAGTCTATGCTACTCGTGCTAGATCTATTCCCAGCTCCACTTCTGCTACTGGATTTACTGGGCCGGGGTAAGCTACGGTACTGAAGATTAGTTCGTGCACTAAGTGCTAAGTAGCCATCATCCTGGTTCTGGGAGCCATCAACACTAGTCTTCCGACCAGTGGTCCTACCCATGAGTCCAGATGACTTGGGGATCTTTCCCAAGGTAGCCGATCTACTGGTGAGAGTTGCCCCACTGGCAGTGATTATGGTCATGCCTACGGCTGACCCGCTCTGTTTCTTAAATCCGAATGTATTAGCATTAGCAGCAGCTGTCCTAGAGTTACTTGTGGGAAGCTTTTTGGATTCATCACCACTGCTGCGTCCTGCATCTGATGGGGAACGTTTAACATGTCCAGCTTTAGGAGATAGTCTACCCTTTTCTGATACCTTGGCGTCATCAGTTTTCCCTACAAAAATAGAAAAAGAATTCTAATATTTAATGACTTGAAAACATCAAGCAAATGATGAAACTCAAAGCAGCATGAAAAGCAAAAGCGTGTTAGCCACTGGAGCGCGGTTCAAAGTTATGATCTAGTCTGCACTGAACTTACATGCCACTCTAGTGAGTTACACATGCAGACTTGCCAAAGAAAGTATGTGGAGTCTTTGCCCTCAAGAATATCAACAGCAGAACAGTCTTACATAATGGTGACAGATAAGAAAAAAAAGTTTCCCTCTGTAGCTACCACAGATTGATCATTTTTATCATTAGACACGAGTAGTGTTAGGCTGTTAGTATTATTTCCCTAAAGCGCATCGTTCAAGCACTTCTATTGTTCAAGACAGTATCTAACTTGAACTTTTTCATTAAAAATTGCGTACAAGACCTAATAAAAGGAGAGGTGTTAAATTACATTGCTTGATTATGCAAATTCAATCAATTTTCATTCACACATCTGCAAGTGCTATAATCATTAATACAATTACAAGAAAAGACAGAAATCATGTTTAGTATAAACGAACATGCTTGTTTAGTAAGGGGGGGAAAAAAAATCTCCTCAACCATATATATTGTATGTTCTTGGTTAACAGCGACTTCAAAAACTAAAATTATATTATTTATTCTTCACACAGAAATACTGTGCCAAATAAACAGCTTGGCTTAAGACCAGAGTTGCCATGAAAACAACTGGCAGGGTGTACCAATCCAAAATACACATTTTCAGACAGAAACAGAAATGTGGACATGATGTTACTTAGGTTAAAGCAATGCCTAAAAATACAGACAGGATTACCTGAAGTTCAGGTTCTGCCTCTGCAAAGTATTTAAACTGTTTTCACACTGAACACACTTTTTGGCTTGTTTACATCTTACGCCTTTTCTCACCTGTTCCAGGTGTCTTTAATGTGCCTGAGGTGGTTGAAGGTTTAGGCCTTGGTGTGGTAATGCCAACCTGAGCTGACATGCCCCGTCGCCAGGAGCCCGTCTGGGAAATAACAGTGTTCTTCCTACCAGAAGTGCTTTTATCAGACTCATCTGACACATCAGAGGGATTCCGCCTCCATTTAGATCCCGGCTCCATTTTTATGCCGCTATCAGATCCCCCGTCGGATTTCTTGACTTCATCACCGGACCATAAGGAATTNATAAAGGACATATTCAGCTCCATGACATTTATAATCCTCCATCTCAAATTTCTGACAAACCCTTCTACTGCAATGCCAAAAAAGCATTTCAAACCTGTGCAGCCAGCCTTCCTTTGTTCCTGCTGCTTTCTTATCTCTTGTCTGGCAATATGATCTCCAGAGCATGAGGAGGCAGCTTTTGGAACAGATCTGAATATGGGGAATGTTCTTAATTCTAACCTAACATAGTGCAAGGACACCCAAGGACTGAAGAAAAACTTTCTGACAATACTCAAGACTGACTTCAGTACATAAATGACCTTAGATTCTCTTGCAGACTGTTTTCTCCCCTACTCTTTGCACAGACTGATTGTGCTACCAGTCTGCTACAGACAATTTTGCTAAGCTCAATGGCCAAATAGAAAAATTTCTCATTAGCAAACCTCCACCAAAATCTCAGAAATGTGTAAATTAAATCTATTACCCTATAT
>VYZQ01018491.1:49588-75257 GCA_013400655.1 Mystacornis crossleyi
TAAGGAATTCCGCTCCACTTGGGAATGCTTTTCTGCATCAGTCTAGGACAGATAAGGAATTGCAAGACAACTTTCAGAGCAAGCCTTTCTTTTAAGAAGCTTCATAAGTAAGAACCATTAACCTGATTAATCAACTCAGCAGTTATCTCTTAGTACCAACAAACATGACATGCCTTTGATGAAGAAATGTCACAGAAAGAAATTAACCCCAGCAGTGACATATTTTTTTTAACATGCTTTGTGAGAAAAATACAAAAAATACAACCTATATATCTATATGTATATTTTATATATTCCCCACACATTAACATTTTCCACTGCTAATGATTACTCTTCCAGAATTCTACTCCTCCTGTCAAATGCTGTTGATAAAATTTGGCAAATTTGGCAACACCACAATCAACCATTTTGTGATCAGGCACAAATGACAAATATCCAGGCATTTGACTCTCATCAGGATGAAAGATTCACAGCTGAAGTGTTCTCCAACCACCACAGCACCATGGAAGAGACCAACACTTGAACACTTGACTGTGCAGTTCCCAAGTAGGGGCTGATGGGTTTTGGTGAGGTGTTGAGTGCCACCTCTGCCCTGCAGCCTCAGCAGAAGATGAATGTGCTCAGAACTCTGCGGTAGGCAAAAGGAATAATTTATTTAACAGGAAATTATTTTCAAAATACCCAAAGCATTATACAGCTCACAGTCTTTATTCCCTTTGGATATCAGAAAAACAGAGCACAGAGAAGCTGCAAGATTATTTACCATGTTTTTCAGCTTTTATTTTTAAGTTCCTAAAGCATGCTTTAAGTTTACGACTTTTCTCTTCCTACCAGATCACACCATTAATATTAAAGAATTTAGGGGAATTGCAGTTGAATTTCCTCTGCTTTTTATTGTAATTACTTTTTTTTTAAAGCCTGAAAAACTAGTTTAGCGATCAGTGTGTGAAAGCTGACACCACATATCACAATGGTCTTTCTTCAGTCGGGAAAACAGGGCTTGGATTATTTATCTACATACTGAGTCATTAGACTAACATGCATTTTGAATTATGGATTTAGATAATATTATATTCTTGTACTTTCCTCGTGCTATGCAAATGTTGCTTCCCTGCCTCTCCATTCAAAGAGAGTGACCCAGGGTAGGCTTGAGTGGATCTCTGCTTTCTAACTCCCTTCTCCTCCTATGCCTGCCAGGTTTGGGGCTGGTAGGTTACCTTTCTATTTCTGATCATCAGTAGGTGTGTAATAAATTCACAGCGTGACTGCTCCTATGTCCCATGCCTCTCCAAAACCACTGCTTCACGCAAACTTCTCCTACATTCACAGATCTTGGAAAACAGCACAGGCAAGAAGTACCAAATAATCACCCAACCACCTCAAAGCCACCATTCCTTACATGGTGACTTCAGTATCTTGTTCCAAGCTCCTTGTCTGGAATAGAGTATATGCACTGTTAGTGTTCAAGAGCAAGAAATACACCCACTTGCTAGAAAATGCCTTATTCTAGTTTTGGTTGACTAGGAAATATTCCTGTACCTTCCATTTTCCCTCCCCTAATCTGTAAGATTAGTACGATCTCCACAGAGGGAACAGCACTGCAAGAAGACCTCTACCTTTGCTCTCTTCCATTTCATTCCACTGCTACACCCACGGCCAAAGTTTTCCTGCAGCCTTTGAAATGCTGCACCTCCACCTTTGAAGCCCTCTGGCCAGAGATGTTTCTGTTTAACGGTAAACACTGAGAACAGGACAGAAACATGACTAAGGAATCAAAACCAAAACACAGTGAAACCTGGCTTGGGGATTGCAGCTGAAACTCCACCCGCCCGGAAGGGTGAAAGTGGAAATACTCTTTGCTGGAGGTCATGGCAAGACACAGCGAGCATGAGCTGAGAGCAAAGCCTGAGCTGGGAGTAACCAGGATTTCTCAATTCACTCAAAGTTTTGTAAATCTGAAGCTGTGATGAGACCAAACCCATCTTTGCTGAGAAGTTGTCTTGATACAACTGCTCAGGGATGCTGCTGTTTTCTATTTAAAGGAACCTTTCTATCTTCAGATCTTTTTACCATCACATGAATGAATTTATTACTTGGTCTCTTTCTCCCATCTTATTTCAGTTAAATAAGTTATTTTCAAATGTCCACCAGGTCTTAATTTCTCCTTGAAATATGTATATGATATAATTTTGAAGGCACACTGTATGTCGTACTGTGATAAAGGCAACTTACCTGATTCTGTGCAATATAAAGGAAAAATATTAGGGTGCCAAAACTCACATAAAACTACATTAAGAGGTTTGGTACTTGACATAATCACAGCAGGACATGGGAACATGGTAAGGGAAATTCTGGTTCCCGTCACTTGCTTGTTCAGAAAGAACTTGCAAACATCTTCATTGCATTGCTACAAAAAGGGGCTACAGCTATGAATGTCTCTGAAGATGGAGTTAATATCATATTTAAGTCCTGTTTCTCAAAGATGGAGAAACTACTGTTTCTGGAGTATGGGGTACTCAGCAGCTCCAAACATCAGCTTCTCAACAGAGATTTTTTCCTACTGCAACTATGCCTTTCTTTCTTTGCAGAGAGGATTCTGCCTGAGTTACTGATTTTATCAGCAGACACTGACATGTTCAGGCTCTCTCCCTTTGATGTTGCTGCATCATTTGCCTGGACTCCCAGCTGCACATGTATTAGCTTCGAGCTCCCTCCTTAACTATCTGAAATCTAACTTCTGTACCCTCTCTCAAAGAGATGTGACAGAATCACAGCAGCTCCGAAGCGCCTGCTGTTTAGGAGAACCAAAGCAAGGGACCCTGAGAAGAAAAGTCCACATCCCTCTGCAAACATGTGCCGGCCCTGCGTGGCTCACCACCCTGGGGAAGGCACACCTGGGCACTGGCCAACCTGGAGTCCCTCAGGTAAGACAGAAAATGTGTCTCTGCAGCATTCACTGCATCATGAGCTCTGAGGTCTACAATGGGCAGCAAAAAATTAACCCTGCAAGCTACGTATTCCAGCACTGCAAACTCTTTTCATTCCCATGGCTGACAAGATTCGGGTAGTTTGTTCCACTGAAAATGAGCTATTTTATGGGCAATAATTTGCAGATAACAGGAATACCTGAAATAAAGATTGTCATGGAAACTGAGGAGAGAAGCAGGTCAGAAACACACATCACATCAAAAAACCGCAAACACGACTTGTACATTCTTGGCTCCCAGCTTCCTCTGCCAATAACTACACTCTACTGCCTGAACAAGCTCCAGCTGCTTTTCTTCTGGTGTCTGTCTGCACCCTCTTGGATACTGTAATAGTTGTGGAGGAGGAAGAGGAGTTTGTCAACACAGATTTTGATCTCTCAGAGGTGTTTCCAAGAATCTGATCCATCAGAAGATAGAAGTCATATGAGTTTCTATTTTTTTTCCTTCGGTTAATGTTTAGTCACGTCTCCCTAGGTCTTCCTTTTTTTCCCCCCCACAGTACTACAGTGTTGAGACAGTAGCAACTGTCAAAAAAATCCTTCTAGTTGCCCATCTTACTCTCTGTTAGGCAGACAAACATGCTTGATAGATCTTAACTCCTCTCAGCTTGCATGGGGCTTGTACTAGCAGTTCCAAGTGCCAGTACAGTCGCTGATAGGCAACCAGAGGCTACCTGGAAACCCTCCGTGTAGGCTCAAATATGCACTGCGTGGCAAGGGAACAAAGACTACTCTGTGCTTGCACCACAGCTCTGGAGACAGAGCAATACTTCACAGCAACCACACGTCTACATCAAAACTGATGTCAAAAACAGATTTAGGGTCCGCTAATGAAAAGGACCGGAGAAGATGAAAAGAGGGAAGAGAACAGGAGCAGGTCGCACTGACATCCCTCTCCTCTACCTGCTGCACTACCAGGTCGCCACATCCCGGTGCCTTCGGCACACAGCGCCCGAGTCCCTCGAGCAGGGTGTACGAAGAACAAAGCTGGACTCTTTAGTCCTGCACTTTCCCAAACAACATTCTATGCAATTGGTTAAAAAAAAAGGCAGTTTACAGTAGTGCAAATCTCTGTGTTACACAGTTTATTTGATCAATGAAAAACTGTTAAGATGCCTTCACTTGTTCTACCCTCTTTGGATGTGTGGTGTCTGAGCACAAAACGTACATGTATCCTGCTGATGGAGGCAAAGTTTATCCTCCTATGAAATGCTGCCAAACACAGAAAGCTTTCATTACCACAGCTCTGGAAATTTAATAAAACTCATTTAATTTGCATAGAATCTTTACATTTCTGATGGAAGTGTAAACAACCTTTAAACTTTCATGTTGACTTTACAGTACTCTATTATTTAAGAGAAAAACATAATACCTTTTCTAGACCTAAAAAAAAATATATATAAGATCCCATTTACATCAGTTTTCTGTGCAGCAGTGCCTCTAGGAGGACCCAATTGTTGTGACACCACTACAGCAGAGATGCCACAGGTTCTCCCCACAGAGGAAATATTTGTAAATGCCATGAATGACACGGTGATATTGATACTGTCTATACTGAAGGCTGGCTGTGTGTTCAAGTTCAGCCAACCTAAAACAATTACACCTCCTGCACAGAGAAAATAATAAATATCAATGTATAAACCAAAGCTCTTACCTGTGCATCTAAGTTCTTGCGGGAGGAGGCAGGTGTGTTGGCATAGGAGCTGATAGAGGAGCTGGTGTTAATGTCATCAGTGCTGAGATTATCTATGGTGTCACTGATCCCACTGCTGACGGAGCTGCTGTCATCCCAGCTGGAGAAAAAGCACAACAGAGGTAGAAAACAAGGGTCAGAAGACAAGACATCATTCAAAAGGAAAAGTATTATTTCTACAACCCTTAGCTCACTTGTGGCTGCCAGAAAGGCCAGTGTATGCCACCACCAAGCCAAGGGCACCAGAGACACAGCTCTTCCTGACTCAGCTGGAATGTGTGCCTGCAGTCCCAGAGCAGGGGAAGTATGGCATGAGGGATATTAAGAAGAAATTCCTGCCTGTGAGGGTGGTGAGGCCCTGGCACAGGGTGCCCAGAGAAGCTATGGCCGCCCCATCCTGGAAGGGTTCAAGGCCAGGCTGGGTGGGGGCTTGGACCAATCTGGGATAGTGGAAGGTGTCTCTGCCCATGGCAGGGGGATGGAACAAGATGATTTTAAGGTCTCTTCCACCCCAAACCGTTCTACAATTCTATGATCTCCAAGTAGGCATAGCCCTGACTCGCTAAGCTGTAGCACAGAGATGGAACCTAAACGCAAGGAGAAAAAATTCATCCTGAAGCAACCTTTTGTACCTGGGTGTTCCACAGACCTGGGCAACAACCTGGATCTACCATCGACAGCATCACCAGCCTCAAAAAACTTTAGTAATTGAAAGTTCAGTCCTTCAGATGGCACATAACCTCACTGAGCTGCCCTTTTCAAGGAGAGCTGCTGTTCAGGACTACCTTCTTCCAGCATGTGATAGTTTCAACATCTTCCAGTGAATGAGAAATGTGTAACTGGAAGTTTAGGACAAATAAAGCACCAACAAAAACCAAACCAAACCAAAACAAACAAAAATAAAAGGCCTTGCCTGAAGCAATTTGAGTGTTAGGACAGAAAGAACCAAAATGATCTAAAAACAGAGGCAGATGCTCCAACTCCTACAACGCCTGTAAAAGTAAGCTGCTCAAGGAAGAGATTTATAAACTGGCTTACAAGTGCACCATCTCCAAGAACAATGAAGCTGGGACTGAAATATTGTCCTGGAAGGAGCTCTGTGAAGATATTTCAGTCCACTGGATAACTATTGCTGGAAATGCAAATATATATATATATATATATATGTAAAAAATAGGTCATTTGCAAAAGGTAAGAGCTCATCACCTGGCAGCTCTCTAGCTATTTAGAACCTCAGCTTCAGATTTTGGGAGCTCCAGACTCTCCTCCCTATTGCATTTCTGTTTGCTTTACAAACTCGTAACAAAGAGATTGCAGTGAGGTTTTTGGCTGGGCAGTGAAAGCCATATTCACAAACAAATATACTGAGCAGTTAATATATGCATTTAAACCTGAACTGCGTGTTAAAAGGACTGTGTAAAGAAAGGCAACCCATCTCTGTTTGCTTGAACTTTATTCATAGCTTCACCACTGATTTACTATAGCCTTACTACCTAAACTTTGTCAGCTTTGAAATGAAAAGCATTTCATTTTTTCTCACTTAGCACTATAAAACACCTACCTGCACGACTTTTAATGATGCTTTAATAACTTTAATTGCTTTTTCTTACTTGGCAATACTCTGTTCAGCCACATCTGTGCAAGGCCTTTGAGGGAACTGAGCACAGCTTGAGGAGCAGCACAATTTGCTGAACCACAAATGAAGTGTGGCCACAGGGACATCCTCCTCTGCACGTCACAGGAAGGGTTACTGCTGGCAGGTGCTGCTTGCTGACTGCTCTGTTCCCAGTGAAGGTCCTCAGCACCGTGTCAGCACAGTGAGCCGTGCCCCTTCTCCCGCACCCCTGCAGATAAGCCCGCTGGGAAGCTCAGATCAACAGCCTCAGCAAGCCAGGAAAGGAAATACAGGATGCTGAGCCACACTGCTCTGCTGGCAGAGAACAGGGATGGGGAGAGACAGACCAGGACCCACTGCTGGCCCCTGCCACAGGCTCTGTTTGATGGAGCCTTGGGGCCACCCTTCATCTGGTGTTCTCCAGCTCCTGAGAATTCACTCCTGCCTGCTCTGATCGACTTTCAGGAGTGTCCCAGTTACAGGAAAGGCCCTGGACTTCCAAGAAGATTTTCCAAACGCTATTTGATAAATCCACAGACACTCTAGCTCTTGTGATTGGATGGGAATGCTGCAGTCTACAGTGCTGGTGATGCTACAATTTAAAGGAAAGAGATAATTTTTTCCTAGATTTGCCTTCATCTGGATAAAAGGGAATCCACTGCAATACAAAGTAGAAATCCATGTTAAAATAAAACTCACAGCATGAGACCTCCTTAGTCTGAGAAAGCCTGACAGGCAGATTTGACACACCAGTTTTATTTGCTATTTTTAAAAATCTTTTCCAGCATAACTGAATGAAAGATGTGCTGCCCATGCCAAAAAATGTTAGGGGGGGAACTGAAAATTTGGAAAAGGATTGAAACACTTCTTTGAAACAGCTTTTTATTTAGAGTAGGCAATTGAATATCACAAGGAAAAATATTGAAAGTCATATTACTTCTAAATTTCAGTTTTGAAAACAGATCCTATAACTGATATTTATTTCTGTTTCCAAACCTGTAACATAAAGCAATTCCATTTCCTAGATTTTATAAGTCTACAAATAAGGTTACAAAACAGTTAATAAAATTACTGAATGAAAAAAAATATGCTTCTCATTTTCCAAAGTTTTGTGTAGCAACAAACTTGTTTTCCATTTCTGAACCCATAATAAAATAACAGTCATAACAGTAATAATATCAACAATGTCAATGCCTTCCCTGTTTAATAGTTTTGTTTCCTTCTTATGGAGTTATGGCAGTGGGTAAAAAAAAAATTAAAGATGATAATTTTCCTCTGTGTGACTCCTAGTCCCATCTTAAATGTACAGAAAGTGAAACATTTTACTTTCAAGCACTCACAGTTCTTACACTACCATAGGTCCCAGTTCACCAGCATCTAAAGAATGTGTTCAATGTTAATCATAAGCAGTTTTTCTGGCATCAGCCCGTCCTGTTGGCTTCAGTTGGGCAATCTAAATCATTATGAAAATATCTGAGTGCCCTTCTGAACTGGGACATGTGCCTGAGGACAAAGGTAGAAACATGCACCTGAATACATTGACGGTTGTGGCTTCCCCTCGTGTGTATGCTGGGCCTTAGGTCCTTTATGCCCTGATGGGAACTGTGAACTACTCCACTCTGTATTTTCAAGCTTACTAATCTGTTTATAAATTTAAAAAGATTAGCTGTCCTGAGGTCTGAAGAAAGATGTTTGGATAGATTTTGGGTGCCACAAACTAAGCAACACAGCTCTCGTGGGCATGCTGGGGACATTGGTGCTGAAGTAGCTCTGACAAGGCAGGATGTGCAAACCCACACATCTGTCTAAACCCAGATAGCTTCAGCTTTATTTCATAAATATCACCTCAGTAGAAGGGTGAGAGTTCTCAGTCTATAGCTAGAAAAAAACAAGAGGATGTAAGAGAACACAAGAACACCTTAAGAAACTGAAAATAATTTTGTAAACCTACATAAACAATTACTGATGCTGCCCTTTGGAGTAGCACTAGAGAGGGCTGGTAGAATTCACTGAACTCTGTAAACTAGAGGCCAACGCAAGCCACTTTATGAGCACTCAACATAATACAGCTGAAAAGTACTGCAGTGAACCCACACATTCTGCTGAAGGCTGTGGCTCCTCCAGGGGACAGCAGCTGTCACCAAACTGAGGCATCTGTTTCACACTCTTCTTGAAACCACCCCGAGCCCTTCACATAAATTAGTTCATTTTTACCTTGATCCAGTGCCTTGATGGTTAAAGTCAAAAGTGAGGAAGCAGAATGGGGCATCTGACAGCCCTAATTATGGTGCTCTTGGCTCCCAGAGCCAAGATAGCATCTTTGTAATTTAGCTGGTGCAATTAATAATTTCTGATGTCAGCAAAAGTCTACTCAACCACAACTTGAAGCTGAAATGTTTGGGCTTTCCTTCCTCTAGTTGATCAATCATCTGAAACTTTACTTTGATTACTTAAAATTACAAATTAAAAAAAAAAATTAAGATCTTAAAAGTGTACTATATAGGAAAATTATACAATCACCCACATAAACCCCACCCCCATCACCACCTAAAACTCCCCCGACGCTGCCTCCTGCTCTCTGTGAAACCAAGCACCAAGCATCTTCCTCTGCCTCCTCACCTCACTCTGCTCACCCTAATGCAACACTGCTACTACAGATCGCCCACGTACAGCGCCAGATCAACTGCTCAAAGCTGCTTTTTCAAACAGGTTTGCATAGCTGTTAGGCTCAGACTTGTATTTTTCCACAGTCTATCAGCACTTTTCCATCTTGCATAATCATCATCCACAGAATTGGCTCTTCTTTGTCAACTTGGACAGCATGCAAAGTCATTCTGTGGTCCTCAGGACAGCCCTACTTGCTGCAGAAATCTTCCCCCTTTGCAAAGGAGTCATTAAAATCCTTCTAAATAAAGCTATTGTTGAAGGCTGAAAATGCACCTTGTCTACGGATGGGTGTGGATTTTAATTTTGTTGGATCTTCACTCAAAACCAAAATTACAATGAGCTGCTGAAAAATACATTTGTCCAAGAAAGGGCCTTGGGGCTTTACAATATTTCAAGTGGAAACATGGCAATTATCCTCTTCTATTTAAAAATTTAACTATTTATGAGTTGATAGGTCAACAACAACAACAACAACAACAAAGATCAAGGTACAAAATGATTGAAACTTCACAGCATTTTTAAAGATTTAAAAGGAAAAATTAAATGTGCTATAACATGAGATAGTAAATACCGCAGTTTCCACTGTTCTCCTCTGGGATTTCCTACAGAAGCAAGAACTGGGCCAGAAGTCCCGAAAGCATACACAGACCCTTGCACAGTTTTCCTTCCAAACTGTTCTGAAACTGAAACATATCCATTTGCAAAAGAATGGATGGAAATCTACCTCTAGAGAAGTTAGTTTAATTAATGTGTTCTACACTGTTATTAATCACCCACCTCCCCCATGTCTCCAGTTACTCTGTTCTTACATCTCACTATAGGTATTTTAACATAAACCACTTTGTTTCTTACCAAAAGAGGAGCCCAGGGACAGGACTGTTACCTTGAAACACTTCGTAAAGCCAGACCAAGAAAAGTAAACCAGGAAAAATGAACACAGAGCTTTTCCAGTTGTTCCTTCTGGAGCAGAACCTAATCCTTTCAATGACATTTTTTGGTCCAGCGTTAAAGTGCTGGAAGTGCGCTGTGAGCTATTCGGACGTTTTCATGTTTAGTGACTATTGAGGTTACTGCCAGCAAGCTGAACTGCAGCTCTCAGCCAAGCTGTTTAGAATTCATCCAAGATAAGGTTTCAGGATTTACATTTGAAATACCTATTTGTAAAGGGAATAACTCACAGAACAAAATTAATCAGTGCTGAAAAAATCTGGGTAAGAAAAGATTTGGAGAAGCTAGAAAACTGCACGTGCTCTTTTAATTTAATCTTCTTATATCAGTGCTAATAAGCTTATAAAAATAACACTGGATTTTATTTTGTCCCTTAAAATCTAACCAGGAATTTGACCAAGCCATTGACAAACTTGAACACAGCTGCGCACACACACACAGGACCTGCTAAAAATCCACCTGATCTCAAGGAGTTAAAACACCCTAAATTTTCATTAACCAATTTGACTTTCCACCGAAACTCATTGGATCCTGCTCTGAAGCTAAAATTCCAAAGGCCTCTTCTTCACCTGCACGCTTTGCTTGGAGCCCCTTCAGCCCATGGCTGTGTGGGGTCACGGAGCCAGCAGCCAGCACAACTTCACTTGTATTCAGTTGCAAAATGCCTGACTGGTGGAACTTGTTTTTTTGGCCATTGTTCACAACCAGGGTTCCTCTGGTACCTCCACAGCCTCGGGGAAGGGGAGAAAAGCAAGGCACTGCATGTGACCCAGGTGCTGGAGGAACTCCCAGCTAAGTCTGCAAAATTTAGTGCACAATAGCACAACCAGCTACCAGCCCCTTTTTCTTGCACTCACAACCTGTAAACCCTATTTCCCCATTTCCTGTTCTGTCTGAAGACTTACTGTGTTTATAAAGCTGTTTATAGACCAGCTCTACACCGGGTGCACAGAGCACCCTTGGCCAGATGCACTCTCACCTCCCTGTTTTGGAAGCCATGGGATTGATGCTCATCCCTGGTCATGTCTGTGTCACTATGATGACTCCAGTGAATGCTGCAAACAAAATCAGCGACTTCATATCACAAGGTCAGCGTTAAATCTCAGTCATCACGTTAAAAAAACATGCTTTGTTTGTTCTGCCTTTGTTTCCATGACAATAAGAAGCGCTGAGAAAAGTCTTTTAATCGAAGTCAGAAATCCTTGTTTACATGCAAAGCTTCGGGTGCCTTCCAGAAAACAAACCCGTGTAAAGCATTCCTGTGACAGCAATGGACTGAACAAACCCAGAGGTCAGGCCCAGGCCGCTGGGGATGCGGGACGGACCGCCCCAGCTCCCTGCAGTCCCCCCGGGCTGAGGGAATGAGGGAACGGGCTCCTGGCAAACCCCTAGGTGTAGGTCACCACTGCGATACGCCTCCTACTCCCTCTCGGCAAGGTCCCAGCCCAAGCACCTCCTCTCTCCAGGCAGGCAGAGAAGGTGGCCTGCCCAGGGGATGGAGAACTGTGAAAACCAAAGACTTGATTGTGCGGGTTTCTTACCCTGCCTTACTTACCAGTCCTTCTTTCTCACTGCTTCCTTTCTTCTCCCTCAAAAGCAGATACTCTGGATCACATCACCTCCTCGTGCAGAGACACAATTTAAGACTTAAAGAAGGGGGAAGCCTCTACTGAACACGGTGACAGTTTCTGACACCCACCTCAAGCTCCTCCAGCACTGGGCTGAGCTGGTGAGAGCTCAGCAGCTCACCAGCAGTTACTGGTACCTGGCAGCTGCTTCCCCAGAGGCTCCCAAACATAATAAAAACGGGGTTAAACACAGAGAAGCAAAAGAACAGATGAGCTAAATTCTTACAGGACTGATGTAACAAAAACATGGAAGGAAAGGAATGAAAGGCAGTATGGAAACAAAACTATGCAAGATGCACTTAAATTCCCCGCTGCTGAGCGTACTTTTGGAAGACTCAGGGGGCTGGACCCACCTGCCCCGTGGCCATCTGCCTCCTGATCAGGGTCACCCACCCACCCACTCCCCCAGAACAAGTCGCTAACTGGGACCACTGGACATCCTCACCCAGGAAGAGGCTACTGAACACACCCGGAGCCAAAACCTCCTGCAGCTGGTAGGTAGAATACGGCTCCTTTGTTTCCCATCTTCTTTTAATCCATCCTAACACTGCAATTCCATCGCTGACACAGTGCAATTCTTTTAGGTCTGCAGACTGTAACCCCAAGCAAGAAACACACAGGTACAAACTGAAGACAAGATATATATGCATGAAGACTCAGAGCAATTTCCAGTCACCATTATGCTTTTCCCTACCCAGCAGACACTGCAAAGCTTCTACATAAATTGATCAAGGCCAAAACCTGTGCACAGCAAAACTGATTTCACACATGAGAACTGCTCCTGTCTCACAGCAGCATCAGCTGCAGCTGAGCACATGGAGACAGAGATAATGCACACAATTCTCCCATCAAAATAAAGAGAAAAACAACAGAAATTGTCTTTCTGAATGCATGACAGCCTGCTGAAATACGCCTTAAAATAAAAGATGAACTTGGCAATATAAAAAGTGTTAATTTGATCACAGGGCACAGCATTATCCCTCAGGGAGCCAAACCACTGAAAAACAACAGTTGTTATCACACCAGCGATTTACAGAACAAACAGACACATAATCAAGTAAAATGTTTTATTTTTTGTAAAATGCAGCTGCGTGGAGGATGTCAGCTACTACCAACCCTGAAAGCAGTTTTTTGTCCTAGAAGAACTGCAACATTCTAAATAGTACCAGTAACTGCTGGTTCATGTGAGCCTTTAAAATTAGGCTTATTTGGAAGGAGCTACAAAAAGGAAAGGGATCTTACAACCTTACTCAGACAAATTAGGAAGCCACCAGAAATTTGCACAGGAGTGAGAATGAGAACTGGATATTATGCACTAAAAAGCAAGTGCACTCTGGGCTGGGATCTGGCCTGAAACAGACTCACACACGCCTTTGTTTCCCTGCAGAGTGAGCTCATTCCCACAGAGGTTCCTCCTTTGCACAGAAAACAGACTTACAGTGCTAAAATATAACAAAGCCCCTTAGTTTTCTGAGGCTAAAAGCCTGCAACACCAGTGGAAAGATAGCCGGCTAGATTGCAACCTTTGAGGATCAATAAACCGCAGTGAATCACAAAATTAAGCCAGAAAAAGCAAACACAGTAATAGCTGTCAGCTCTCACATAGGAAATTTTCTATCATTTTATTCAAATATTTGCAATCTATTAAAAATATATCTATTTTGTGCAGCATACAGAGACTGAAAAGAAACAGCACAGGGAGAAAGCTGCTCAGATTTATCCATCATCTAATGTGTTTCCACTGCTGCCAGTATTTGCAAAGCTAAACCTCCTTAATCAAAGGTGTAACAACACACTCCCATGCTTTCAAAAGTGCAGAAAATCTCTTACCTTGCAATATTGCCTGGCCAAAGCACTTCTCCACCTTGTTGCCCATGAAGAGTTCCAGGAAAGGGGCTCAGATTTATTTTGCAGGTTGATACCTTCATTAGGCTACCATCCAATACCCCCCCCCAAAATAAACCAGCCTGTAACTTGACTATCTAGGAAGAGACTTGGAAAAAAAAGTTGGAGCAAGGTTGTTTTCCAACAGAGCCCTCCACATTCAGCAGCTCTGAGAGACACTGTAGAGTAAAGCCTAGCTAGAAGGTGATCATCAGAAACTTCCCTTGGAAAGAAATCTGATCCCTCAACAAAATTAACCTCTGAAGTGCTGAAAAAGTGAGAGGTCAAGACTTTCTGCTGGGACTAGGTCATCTGTGAAAGCTGTAAGCTGATGGCAGTAACCAGGCAGACTGGTGCCTCCAGATCATGTACCGTATCCCACCAAGTAAAAGCTCGTGTCAGCAACCCTGTACTTGGAGGTACTAAATGGCACTGTTTGATCTCAGCTGAAAGACTACAATCTCTAAAAGCATTTTTCCTACTCTGCTTCTATAGAGGGGTTCAACAATGTGACTGCTGAAGCAAGTATTGTTTTATGTGAATGCAGCAGGAGACATACCTAAAATGTTTTAATACAAAATACTTGGAATACTGGTAAAAAAATTCCTTTTTTTGGGGGGGAGCGGGGAGGAAGAGGAGTGGGAGTGGTGGTGTAGAAAAACATTTTCAATAGGAATGGTAATAAAAATACCAATTTATCCACTGGTATCTCCAGCAAAGACCCTAAGAAACTGAGGCAAGATATGCAATATTAATCTGACTCTCTTCATTTAGCACTGTAAAGTAAGGGGGGCTTATTACTTCCCTTTATTTCAAACAGAATAGAGATGGCTATTTATAAATTTTTGGTTGATAAAAAATCCTGGAGGTTAGCATTCAGAACTCTTACTTTGGTCTAATATAAATACTTTCTGACAGGATTATTCCAAGATCTCTGCATTCTGACGAATATGTGGGATTTTTTTGGTTTTTTCCTAATATGGGAAATCACATCAGCTCTATTTACGACGAGTAGTAGTGCTCAAAGGCAGTAATTACCCCAGTTCTGCATGAACAAAACCTGTAAGAGACAGTGAGAACTGGAAATCTGGTCACCTACAGTCCATGTGGACTCATCACTCATGGAGTCTCCTGGGTGCTGAGCGGCACTGAGTCGGAAATGACAACGTGTACCCCAAAAAGAGAAATACAAGAAAGAGAGGAAAACACAGTGGTGTTGGATAACCACGGCTAGTTTGGCATGGAAGGCAGCGCTGGAGCTTGGAGGAGAAGACTGTTGTGAAGAGTCAGGGAGCCCAGGAGAACCAAAGAACTGGCTCCAGGTGACTTGAGCAGAAAGGAATTGGTGGGAGGAGCGCTACAAGTGTGAAGAGTCCCTGGAATATGCAAGCCCATCTCCACTATTACAGGGGGATCTGTTCACTAAGCAAGAAACTACACTTCTAATCTAGCCAGGATAGATTTCTGTCACCAGCAAGGGATCCTGTTCTGGAAAGGAGATGTGAAGCCTTTAGGATGGAGGAAATGCAGAGGACATGCCACTGTTGCCTTAGCCTCACCTCAGGAAAATTATGACTCACTCAGCCCAAAACCAAAAAGAAGAGTAGGAAAGAGCAGTGAGAAGGCAGCTATACATTATATATTTATTAACCCAGCTTGAGTACCTTCATCTTACATAAAACACACCTTTAGCACAACACTGTAATGCTGGTTGAAAGAGTTAAAATGCAAGAATTCAAAGGTTATAGAACAAAGACTTTGTGGAGATATTCTG
Organism: Mystacornis crossleyi; assembly: GCA_013400655.1. Lineage (NCBI taxonomy): Eukaryota > Metazoa > Chordata > Aves > Passeriformes > Timaliidae > Mystacornis > Mystacornis crossleyi. Next base: position 64,784 of record VYZQ01018491.1, read on the forward strand.
CTGCCAAAACCTTCAAATAAATGAGTAGCAGTCTGAGCTTGCCTTTCTACACTGGAGTCTGTATTTTAGTGGCTACTGTGTAACCATGGCAACACAGAGACCGGGTAATTTAGAGGCTGGTGGATGTGACAACTTGCAATTTAGAACAATGCTAATAATAAAAGTGGCTTGGGAAAAGCATCATTTAACACAAACGTTTGTGGTTTAAAAAAGGCCTGTAAAAAGGCCTGTTCACCTAATTTTAAAAACTTTTAGATTTTTTTTCAGCTGGATGATTACCTATATTATGTTAGTCTGGTGATGAAAAAAAGGTAGAAATATGACTCTTGTGCTTTTTGGTTCACCTGCACCGTAGAGTGCAGCCAACCCACCCCCTTCATGATGTGCACACATACAAATGCAAAGCTGCTGATGTCACTATCTTTGCTGAAGATTAGACAAGAATCACATGGCTTTTTAAAAAGAAAGCTATGTATTATCCATAAAGAAAAGGGAAAAGATCCTCATGGACTATTATTACCCCTTTTTTGCCTCTGGTGCATTTTAACTGCTATCCTTTATCAAAGAATCCTGCAAACTGCTTCTCATTCCTTATTTTAATTGCTGAATAGTGAGTAAAGATAACTCTCAAATATGACAGGTACTTAAAAAAATCACAACTGCAACAGTAAAGCTTTCTTTTCATCCCTAACACCCTTCCTGTTTTCCTCCAAATACCTCTCACAAGTGATGTTTCTCAATTATCTGCCCATGCAGTTGTATAGGAAATTAGTGACTGACCCACTGCTAATGGTAAGTAAAAATAGTCAGAAAAAATGTAATAATAAAAAAAAAATCAAATCTCAAATTGTAATCTAGGGGAAAAAAAAAAAAAGAACCAGGACACTGCATCTGTTGAATCACCAGCTCCAAATAAAGTCAAATTCACAAGATTAAGGTGCAGCACTACATTCACACCCATCTACAGCCCCATTGTCCTTCCCTTCCCTGGCAGTCCTTCCACTGCAAAGGAGGGATTTTGCAACGTAATACCCATAACGCTAAATACAGAGGGATATTTCCAGATGAATTTTACATGTAGCAATAATCACAGTTTTATGGGTCAGGAAGTTCAGAAGATTAGTGTGTTATGGCTGCAGCGCACAAAAGCGTTTGTGTTAGAAGTTTCACATAGCAATGGGGTGAGATAAGCTGTGAACAGCTTTACATTAAGTTCTTTTATGGTAGTTAAAGTTGGGGAGAAGGAAAGAGACCCCAGGTATTAATTTACCTAAAGAACAGCTGCTTAGAAAAGGCTGCAAAGTGTCCTAATACTCAGCGTCATAAAATCACTGCACGTCCAATCCCTTGTTCCTTCCCCCCACACCCGTGTGCTATTCCCATTAACCTCAGCCACAACTGTGATCCTGGTCAGAACTGAACTAAATCTCCTTGCAGAAAAAACAAAACAAAACAAAACAAAACAAACTTATCAAAGAAATGCCTCGTTCCATTTTATTTGCAAAGGCCTAAACCCACAATTACAGGTTTGCACTCTAGGCTAAGGCAGCTCAAATCTTGCTGCATTTCAAATACTCCTTTGGAGAACACCAAAATGCCCGAAAATTGTGGGTTTACTGCAAAACATCAATTTCCTTTTTATTTCTGTTTCTATCAGTTAAGACCTTATAAAACATCTGCATTTGATAACTGGAATGATTATAAAAGTAACACAAGCAGCATGGGCTGTAAAGACATTCCACTTCACAGACTTTGGAAGCTCTTGGCTAATGCGTGGCATGAGGCATCTGCCACATCTTGCCCTGGAAGAGACTCCACTACCACTGGCTAAACCAATGTCTTAAAATAATCTCAACAGTGATTTTTAAAGATGTATTTTTCATTTGTTTCCTCCTAAAGGACATTAAGATTATTTAAATGAGAAAAAAAACATATTTGTAACACCAAAACATATTCTGAACAGACTCAAACATGCTTTTGAACACACTTCTACCCTTTGAGCCTGAGTACATGGAACAGAAATACAGCTTTTTAGAGTACTTTCAATGATTATCTGCATGAGAAAATAAAAGCAGGACTACAGCAGCTCTGCTGCACCATTACAACTCCTACACATGACACCATAGGGCTACAGTGCTATGTAAGTAAATTTTTAAAAAACCCTAACAAAACAACAAAGAAGCCCCAACTTACTGAACTCGTGTAATTGTTAATCCTGAGAAGGTATTTCTAGCTAAAACCAGAGGAACACTGGCAGCAACATAAACCCTCAGGAGGAGGTATATTAGAAAACAAACCCTAGCTGCTACAACCCTGTGGGGTTTGAGTGAGGTTCCAAAGGGAGTTTGGGAGGCAGGAAAAGTAGGACTGGAAAATGAAGATACATTTTTTAATTCCCCTTATTCTGCCAAATGAAAGAGGCACTGAGTTTGCAGACTGATGAGGGATATCTGCTCCGAAACGCTCTTCTTCACATTCTTAAATCTCTGGGAAGAGTCCTCTGTTGCCTCAGGCTTTCCTGAGAGCAGACAATTATATTACGGTGGTGCTGTGTGGATTTATTTAGTTTTATAAGTGAACACACGAAGTGTAGAATACTTTGGGGCTTTGTTTAAATCAGTCAGATGGTATCACAGAGGAAAGTGAAAAGGAACCATCAGTGCGTGCTGCTGCAGGGGCATGGAATGTAATGCATAGGAACTGGGCAAGGAGACGTTTAGGGAAAGGGGATTCTGACCCCCAGGAGACTGTGAATTTGACCAGAAAACTCAAATATGGGATTATATTAATGATTATTGCATAGTATGAGACAGACTTAGCATCCACCTCCAAGGAACTGCTTTTCACTGAGCAACCACTGAGGAATGCCCCAGCTTCCTCTGACAAGGTGAGGTGTGTGTCTGATGGAGAAGAAAAGACTGTTTGTGCGTGTGTAATGTATCAGTAAAAATGGCTTTATAACATTTTAACGTGTACTTCAAAGATTGTTTAAAAAATGCCAGTAGCCTCCACGGAGCACTCGTGTTGACACAGTTGTGAGGCATACTTTTCACTATGCCCACTTCAAATGAGTAAGCACATCAGAGTGAAAAAACACAAATGGCTACTTTCTAGAAAGAAAAAAAAGGCAGGGAACTGGAGAAAATCCAATAAAAATGGGGGATGCTGAATTTAGCATTTAGCATTAGCAATTTAGCTTGCACATTCTTATCTGAGAGGAATTCCAAATGAATGCTGAATCCAGGGGTTATACTTGGATGATCCAAAATACTTCTATATTTAAACACATTACCGAATCTCAAACTCCTTGAGTAAGAAATATTATCAACATATGAACTATATAGACACGTATTTGGTTTTGTATCTATGATTTCTATGCTGATTTTTCCAGATATAGCAAATAAATCCAACTAAAAATATATAGGACAAATAGCCCATTAGTAAGAACAACAGATATAAAATGAAAAAAAAATCTAATCTTAAAGTGCAGTTAATGTGGTGAAACACAAGAACGATGTATCATTCCCATTGTTTTAAATGCAGTTTTCTTTACCTCCTTCTCCAAGCTACAAAAATCAGTGCTCTTTCCAAAGAACGTAACACTGCCAAGCAAGACTTTAACACACATGCCACTGACTAAGTAAAAAACCGTAATTCTTCCAATCTAGACTCTGAATAGAGTAACAGGAACTGCTACAGTGCTGTAAGACTTTATTGTCTCCTGCAACCGTTAAGAGTTTCAGCTTGATCCCTACCAAATGGAATTATAAACTTAGTGCAGCTGGCATGAATTCTTTCTTCTCAGCACTCTGAAAAAACATGCTTTGGGGTGAATCTATGACAGATGTCCATATATCATTTATAGTTTGTTTTCTGAGCTTTCTGACATCATGTCTGTGTCAACAAGCAGCATAGTGGAGAACAGAAACAGATATGAAAGAAGCTATACAAATTATAATCTAGGAGCACCAGTGAGGTAGAGAACAGCTCAGAAAGAGAGAAAATTTGAATTACAGTTCTGCTTTGGACACCAGGTACAGGGCACTGTGTCAGAGGATGCATTCAGGCCCAAGAAGGGTACGTCAAGTGTGATGTCTACAGAACTACACTTAGATATTTCTGGCTGAACAAGGGGTTCTAGTATGGTTTTGAAAAGTCCTATAAAATTTGATTTAACCTCCCCTCCCACACACCCCCAATAAAATACTAAAATCATTACTGTTTAATCAATAGCAGTCATTAATCATGTCAGGGCACCCACTGTAAAACCACTGCTGTCATCTGTATGTATCTTGTTCAGTTATGATCAATAGAGTTTACCCATCTTAATTGCTTCAGCCTTCCCCTAATTAGAGCTATCTCTAAATTTACAGTTGTTTATTGTTGCTGTGGCTGTTGTAAAGCTCACACATCCCCCTAGAAAAGTAAACTCATTTATTCTAATGAAAATACAACTACTAAATCAAGCCAGCATCATTACAGTGTTTGCAAAGCCTCTGTATCACTGAGCCTATAAACATCCAAACCATATAAACACTTCAACTGCATAATCGGCAGAGAACAAAGACACAAACTCTCAACTTGAACAAAAAATTATTTTCCTTTATTTTTGAGAGTCCATTTCTGTTTTTTCTAATAAAACAAAGGGATCTGCTCCACCCATGCAACACAAGGATGTTGCAAAGGCTGTATCTGAGCCAAAAGATATGACTCCTTCTCAGGTTATCTTGTAAAGTATTTCCACTCTTTTAGATGTGCTTTTCCATGTGAATTGTGTTTTTNTGCTTTTTCGTGTATATTTGTTTTTTTTTTTTTTTTTTTTTTTTTAATTTGTATTGTTTCTGTCCATCAAATAGACTAACTTGCCATTTCCAAATTCACAGTAGACTCTTAATGCAATATAGAATTTTGGACATTTTCCCTACCTGCCACTGTTATCTATGCCCGGTTACAAAAACTAAGGGTTTTTTTTAGATTTATACTCTTCCTAACACAAAATGTAACTGAATCAAACCACTCACCTACAAGACAGCAGCTCTAACTAGTGCATACTTTTAAACAAAAGTTTCTCCCAGCTCTCAGGTATTGCTTAAAATGCTGGCAACTCTTACGGACTCATTGCTCTACAAATACAATAGAAAATCTTAATTAAGCAGTAAAAAAAGTCCAAGCGTGGCAGCTAAGGCACTAAATTTAAACTAGTGTTTTAAAAATTGCAGCTGATTAGAGGTGTGTCCTCCATGAAACTCCTTATCTCATGAACACCTGTGGTAATCACAGCTTGCCCAGGTGAACTTCTGACCTCCGCTAAGCCCTAATAAAATCATAGCCGAAAATCACCTGAGAATGGTCCTTCAGATTAGCGCGTGGCAGCTGCGCTTCGGGGAGCTACCCTCAGCTTCACAGACGCTTACCTGGAGAAAAACTCAGCTGGTAGACTCGCTTTTAGCAAAAGGTCAACTTTTTTTGCTACTCCACCAGTTCCATTGCTCAGAGATCACTCAGGTGTAGAGAAAACACTCTTCTTGCAAGCGTAACAAGGACACCTTCTGCTTTTCCTCGACCAGAAGATACTCAGGCTGCAGTGGGACACGGGAACACTGACGGCAATAACAACAGTACTGAAGTGGCGAGCTACCGCATGTAACAGTTGTTTTCATTTGAAACTGAACTACTAATTCGAAACGCCTGTGCCCTGTAGAGCCCAGATTATCTGATGCCTCAACTCGTTATCTGACACCTGAAAAATTAACCTGGTAATGAACTTTTACATTATATTCTTACGGTTTCCTAACAGGTAAATATTTCTATCATACACCTAATGAACTATGTTAAATATTTAGTCTGGAATGCCATAAAACCATATAAGCGTTTTTATTCAGGGAGTAACTCTGCCCACATTACCCCACCTCTCCAAAGAGCCAGGTCCCACCTGTTTGTCCCTCCCTCAAATCAGAATAAAACTACTAAATTTTGTGCTCTAGTAAAAGGAACGGCAATGTTCACAAGCATGCATCTAGTAATTTACCAGCGAGGGGTTAATTATTATCATGTCTCATGGCATTATCATGCAACCTTTCATTTTATTTTCTTTACAATCAGGTGCAAGGATAGATGTTGTCAGGCCAGAAGTGACACTAATCCTGAGCTTCTTCCACAACTGCCGCTGGTATTCCTGGTTATCTCAGGGCTATCTGGCTCTTTATTCTATCAGCTATTGATTTGCACGTGAAAACTTTGCAATATTCATTTCCATTCCGCATCATTTTACACATGAAAATGCTGAAGACAAGACCTAAGATGTGCCTTACTGGCTCTGTGCACAGCGTAATTAACATGTATACGATCTGTATGCAAATCATGTCACTGGAAATAGTGACTATTAGCATAACAAGCGCTTATTATTTATTGAGATGCAACTCGAGCAGGCATCCTGCTGGGGTCTGACATCCTCCCTCGAAACAGCACCATCTTTTCTTTCTTCGTTTACACATTCTTCTCCCCTCTTGCTGATTACCAGCACAGAAAACAGGGAGACTCCCTTCTGCGCCTTTGTTTAGGGGGGGAAGTCTCGTGTGTTTAATTGCCCTCGAGCATCTGATGCAGTTCAAAGCTCTGCGGAGCCTCTCCCCTGAGCCGCGCTCCCCTCCCGCCCCAGCGGCTGAACCGCAGGCTGCCCAAGCGATCCCTTCATGCGAGCGACTTCACCTACGTTATCTAATTCCTAACTGATAACAAGTTTAAAGCAGCACCTAGGCTTCTTTCTCTGTCCTTTTTTTTTTTTTAAAGGAATGAAGTGTGAGAAAACAAAAGCTCAACTGTGTAAAGTCATAAGCCTTTCCAATATCGTGCCTATCCCTCCTATCCTACTTCACAAGAATTAAACATTTTAATCGTTCCAGACATGAAACGGAACGGAAGAACACAGTTTTACTATTTTTCAGCAGGTGAGCAAGGCTCGCTTGCTAGATCCGTTCATCAGCCGCGCCTGCTGAGAGCTCTGAATGGCCGCGGCCGGCGCTGCTTCCCTGATGCACTCCCTACCCTGGAGCAGCCCCGAGGTCCCAGGGTCTCTGCAGGACTCCTTAACCTTTCCTAGCATTTCTGTGAGTGCAAAAACTTGCAAAACTCTTCCTTGCCCAGTAATCCCTTCCCCAACCCTGCTGGGTTTTACAGCGCATGTTTGTTCTCTCAGAGGCTACACCCACTGCCTCAGAGATGGCTGTGTGACAGTAATGAACTAATTAGCAGGGGGAATGAGTTCAATTATTTACCACTTTGCCAAAACTGAGCTGAAATTTGGCCTGAAATTTTCTAAGCTGCATGCCAACCTAAGGATAGGTTTTGATCTCGGCTAACAACAGCACAACAATTCCTGGGAATCATTAGAAAATAAAACACAATTTTACTACTGAGTTGTATTGATCTTTTCTGAGAAACCTTGTCCTGCAATACAAAATGTTTATTTGGTTCTGGAGGACCCTGGAGAACAGAGAGGGTAAGTCATGAAGGGAAGCCGAGAATGTATGTGAAGAATAACTGGAAAAAAGAAAAGGAAAGGGAAAATAAATGTAGATGGAAAATCTGGAACCGACTGCTGGGGCCTGCTGGGGGTGGTGGATCACAATGATGGTTGTGACTCAGGGAACCAACACAGAACCATACGACACTTTGAGTTGGAAGGAACCTTAAAGATCATCTCGTTCCAACCCCACTGGGAAGAAACACCTTCCACTAGACCTGGTTGCTCAGGGCTCCATCTAGCCTGGCCTTGAAGACTTCCAGGGATGGAGCATTCACAGCATTCACAGCCTGCGCCAGGGCCTCACCACCTTCACAGTATAGAATTTCTACTGAAGATCCCTTCTAAACCCACCCTGTCGGTGTGAAGCCATTCCCCCTTGTCCTGTCACTCCAGGCCCTTGTTTGAAGTCCCTCTCTTGGAGCCCCTTTAGGCACTGGAAGGGACTCTCAGTGCTCCCTGTGTTGCCTTTCCCTTCTCTGAAAATTAAAAGCCAAACACAGAGGTGAAAAAAAGGGGTTTTACCTCGGTATNTCTGCCTTCATCAGAGACACCTTTACACCACAGTGGTGGCACAAAAGCAGCTGGGAAGTGACCAGAAATGTCCAGAAGTGACTGGAATTCTGTCAGAAATTTATTTTGTTAAGAGGAGGCTTGAAGGCACTGTCCCCCCACCTCTACTTTGGCACACTTTAGCTAAAACTCCCCAACTGCCAGTTCTGCTACTGCTACAGCAAACATCTCTGCTTTAGAGAAATGTGGAACTTTTTTATTAAATATCCTGTTGATTTATGAAAAAATGTAACTTCACAATACTAAGACAACTCCCTTGGACCCCTTGTTAATTTTCATAGTTAAATCAGCTGGGGGAGATGTGGGAGTTCAAGGATTTCAACCTTAATTCTTTCCATCCCACTTCCTGTCCTGATAGCTCCACAATAGTCAAGAGTCAAATCAACACCTTTCAGTATCTTATGTTGATATTATTTCCAGCAAATAATTTGGCAGGAGAGACAGGGAGAAATATTCTTACAGAAACAACCCTAACACAGGAAGCCAAAACAGATCCTTGCTCCAGTCAGGCACAGCAGTGACCTCAACTAAACCTTGCACATTATGACCTCAGTCACTGCATCACTACTCTGTAAGGGAAAAACAAGAACAAAAACCAAACTCTTATTTTCTGTTTTATCCATGTGCAGTAATGAAATAATTCTAAATCAGCCTCTTGTTTCTCTGCCCTATTTCAACATTGTGGCCATCTAGGTAAGGCTGAGCTGTGAAGTGGTGTCTCACTTTGCTATCAGAGCCTTAAACTAGGACTGATAAAGACAGCTCTGTTTCAGTGAATTCCTCTAGAATTAAGGAGTGGTCACTGGATATATTTGTTTAGAGACTTCAATGAACTGAACCACACAAGGGAAGACAGGATGAAAGGACAAAAGTCAGTAGGTGTATCCTGACCCCCATCTGCCCCAAATTAAAAAAAGAGATTACTAGTTAGATTAATGCACACACTCATATTTAGCATTTTAACAGGCACACATAACAAACTATGAGGAAAGTCCTTGCCTCCAAGATTAATAAAGAAATAAACAAAGATTCATCTGGAAAACCCCTTCTTGGTTATTCCCACCACTTTGCCTCTAATGTGTGATTGTGCTTTGGTTCAAATAGATTTTTAAAGACACAGAGTTCTCAGAGATTAGTTTATAGGATAGTAAGTGCCACAGAGGTTTTTCTTCTAATCATCCTGTTTTCTTGTCTGCCTTGAATCCATTCTACTAAAGTTATAGCTACAGTTCACTACTATTCCTGAAAATGTCTAAAGAAAGTTTTGTTCTCCTCCCATGATCTCACCCTGACTTGCTCAGCCAAGTCATAAGTTACCTTTGGCTCTCATTTATAAATTTCTAAAATAATCCCTTGTTCCTAAATGATTTGATAACATACACATTGCCATAATAAATTCAACCACATCACCATATATTGCAAGGCCCCTCATTTTAAGGGTGTTAAAATCTGGAGGTGAAATCAGAGCCCGAAGTCAATAAATAAGAGAAGAATGTACCCAAAGTGGGGAGCGACTTTAAGATTCAAACACATTTCATGGGCAAGGTTGGGCTGCAGTAATTTGCTGAGGATACAGGTAGATGCAATGAAAGCCCACCCCTGAGAGCACAAAGCATTGTTTGGAAAGAGATGGGTGGCTGCAAAGGAAAGCAAACTGGTGCCATAGAGGGGATGATGTAGGAAAGGTAAAATAACTCACAGAAAAGAATGACTAGAATTGTGGTGCTGGAGAGAGGGGAACATATGGTATGACTCACAGAAAAGAATGATTATTTTATCAGTCACATGTTTAGCTCATTACAGCTGATGTAAAGTCAGCCCATAAAAACATGGTGTGAGAGATGAGAACGTCATTAAAATCGAGAATTGGTCAGAAGTTACTGCAGAAAGGGACCAAAACTCTAAGTCACAGCACAGAAGACGCCTCCGATTCTACCATCTGGGTGTTGGTGCTGGAGGTCAAACCACCAGCATACTTTGACCAAAAGGAATAACAAGCAACTTCTTGTTGCCATATGACATTCTGGCTTTTAACCTCTATTAACAAAGAAACAACTCAGTGGTTATAGTCAGAAGCCAACAAAGAACAAAAGCAGAAATTAGAGCACAAAACTCACAGCCTGACTTTAGTTCGAAATCACAGTCTTTTGATTTCAGAAAATTTGTCTTTCCTTTGCATGCACATTTAAGACATTAGAAATGTGTAAATGCAGATTTCTTTCCACCACCTAATCCATCTCATGAGTCCTTTGCTTCAGAAATGCTCTCAAAGCACAAATGGATAAATTCTCTACCTAGGAGTAGATAGAGGATACACAGAGTCCCAAAACACAGGTTAAGTAAAATATAAAGCTTCACTGGGTGAACGTAACCTCTGTG
>VYZQ01018491.1:75571-119681 GCA_013400655.1 Mystacornis crossleyi
GGTGAACGTAACCTCTGTGAGCTTGACCTGGCACAGAATACTCATATTTCTTTCCCGTATGGCTCATGTTGGCAATTCTTCCTTCTCCTTTCCCCTCTCATCTTTTTCCATAGAGATACACAGTTGCCTACAAATACATCTCTAGCCATTTCCTGATAATATTCTGTTCATCCCTTCTGCATTCAAAACGGTTCCAGTTTTGCAAATGCAACATTGTTTCAGCAATCCCTGAAAATAAAAATTAGGTCTCGGCATAAAAATGCAAATGAAACATGAAACTATGCGTGTGCGTATCAGGCGGTATCAAATAACCTGAATGGTTTCAAAGAAATGTTTAAGGCATTAAGTCATGTTACGAAGAGTATTTCTAGCTGCAAGTTTCATAACAAGAATAAATCAACCTTGAAAATGAACATGAAGGACGGAATGAAACCTTTTTGAACACTCAAGGTGGTTTGCTCATTTCCCCCAAACCAAAACGAACGAATTAGTTGATATATATGAAAATTAACTTAAACTAACAACATAATCAGAAAAGATAAACTTTAAAGTTAAAATCAGATTAAAAAGATTAAAATATTACTTGGGGCTGATGAGAGCACATGGTAACTCCACAGTAGCTGCTGAGCTGAGCCTTTGCAAGTTAAGGAAAAATAACAGATAGTTAAAAAAAGCTGACCTCAGCCCTTGGACTTTGCTCAGGCACTAATCGGACCTCCAGTGTTTAGCATTTATCCTCTGGCTACTTATTGACCATCTATACTTGGACACACATAAACACAGCCTCTAGTAAAGGGGTGGTTACTCAGGCTCCCTGTGCTAACCCTGCACACAGGTTTCACACGTCCCAGTGCCACTTACGTCAAATTAATTAGCCTCAAATTGCAGCAATTGGTTTTAATAAAATTACATGTTTTATTTTTAGTGAGAAAATATAAAAAAATCTTCGACTAATAAAAACAAATTACACACGTTCTCATAGTGTGCTGCTGTAGCTGCACAATGTAGCTCCAAGTGTCTCCTCTGTGGAGTGTGCAATTATTTATCCTGGCCAAATGTATATTTAACTGCATATACTTAAGCAACATAAAAACATCACGTGGAAGCCTTAATGCCTGTTTATACAATAGCAGAGTGCTTCTAAGCCCCACGGAGTGTGTAACACTGAGCAGTTTAAGCCTCAGGATGTTGGAGCTCAATGCAGAAAGATCAGGACCGAAGTGACCACTTGTTCTGTGGAGTCTCAACGTCACTGGGAATCTTTTTAGCTGTCATAAAAAGGTCACTAAGTCACCTTATCATACTGCTGAAAAATCCCTATGTCGTGAGGAAGCCGAGGAATTGAGAAGAGCAGGATAGGATCTACAGATAAGAAGTGTGTAGACCCCCGATATGGAATATCTTGTTGGACACCAAGGAACTTATCATGACACCAAGGAATGACGTGACATAAGCAGCAGCTCCAAGAATCCTGGGGCAGCAAAAATATAGTTATGCACTCTTGTCCCTGCCACTCCACTCCCCAATTGGTAAAATGCAGCACAGCTGCTCTACAGAGACGGAACTTCCTTCCACTGGGGACAGACATTCATTCCACATGGTCCATACACTCCATCCTTTGCACTTCTGTCTGTGGACATACATGGGAAATGAGACATTCCCTGCTCTATGAAAACTCAGTTACAGTTGATAGGTAAGACCTGTGGCAGCAGGGGAAAAGAGTGCACCTCTTTGCGAAGTGCCATGGAAACAAGGAAGGAACCTTCATTTCATCTGAAGACATCATCTGCTTCCAGGAGTGGCAGGTCAGGGATGCTTTCACTTTCTTTGACATCAATCTGCCCAAAAGCACCCCCTGCTTACTTCATTACCTTCTAAAAACACAGGAGCAGCCATTCAGGACAGCTGAACGAGATGACCATGACATACAGAGAGTTTTAAATATGAGCTCGAAGTTGTGGATACCTTAGAGCTTCTTCTGCTGTTCTGCAGATGTGGATATTTATGGGATATATCAGGGTAGCAGTACCACCCAGCTTCAGACATTTTAGTTAGCTGTCCAGTTTAGGGGTCTCATTCCCTTGTATGTGCATCCATCAAAGCATCCAGAAATCCTGAATTCCTTGGAAGGGTCTCACTGAGGGAGACCCTTCACCCCACCTGCAGTGTTTGAAATCTCTTCAATGCAGGGGACAAAACTGGGAATAAATGATGACAGACAGAGAGAAAGGAAGGAAGAAAGGAAGGAAGGAAGGAAGAAAGGAAGAAAGAAAGGAAGAAAGGAAGAAAAGAAAGGAAGAAAAGAAAGAAAGAAAGGAAGAAAGAAAGAAAGAAAGGAAGAAAGGAAGAAAGGAAGAAAGGAAGAAAGGAAGAAAGGAAGAAAGGAAGAAAGGAAGAAAGAAGAAGAAAAGAAAGAAAGAAAGGAAGAAAGAAAGAAAGAAAGGAAGAAAGGAAGAAAGGAAGAAAGGAAGAAAGGAAGAAAGGAAGAAAGGAAGAAAGGAAGAAAGGAAGAAAGAAAGAAAGAAAGAAAGAAAGAAAGAAAGAAAGAAAGAAAGAAAGAAAGAAAGAAAGAAAGAAAGAAACAAACTCCAGCAAAGCTCAGAAGAGCATGCGTGCAGGAAAACGAATCTTACATTTGGACTCAGGATTCTGATACAATACTATTACAGGAAACATTCATCTGCTAAATAGAAAGCTTAGGTCCTGGCTATTAACATTAACATTTCTATTACCATGGAAGCAAATACTAATAGAATACTGTTATAATCACAAGAGAATACAAAGCTGTATACCAGGAGGAAAAACAAGTAAGTATTGAAATGCACAGCAAAGATAGACAAATAAAGATCAAAGGGAGAACATTCAGGTTTTCCAGTAATGAGATGCTGAGTAATAAACATTTATAAATAATAAAATAATATTTGAGAAAAATCACCAGTCTAGAAATTTGCTTTACAGCCACAGTGAGCTTCCACGCTCTTCAAACAGCCCCAAACTGGGATTCTGCTTTGGGAGCCTGACAGCTGTCTGCTATTAGTTTTATCTATTCAATCTCCAAATCCCAAACTCAGAGGTTACTGGTGTAGGTCAGTTGTGAGACTGTGTTGACTCTCTTGCCATTCGACATGGAAAACCAAACAACAAAGTCTGCTCTATGTCAGCAAGCATTTCACATTCTTCGGTTTGTCATGCAAAGCACAAAGAGCCTGATACAGTTCAAAATGGTCTTTGTATCTACAATCTTGTTTACCCTTGGAATACAAGCTTAATTTCCCCCATGCTTAAAGTGTTTTGAAAGCCACTTCATACAACAGAAAAGACAGTGCTAATCTCTGGCAGTGGAACCAGAAATAGAGGGTTTCAGAAGAGCCTCCAAATCAGCACTGAGATCAACTTTATACTTACACACTTCAAGTGGGGGTGTATGAAAGGAAGCATCTCTTCAGGAAAATCTAGTTTCAGGGGTGTAGGATCATGATTTTGCCATCCCTAGATGCAAATTATTCAGCTGCTTAAATCAGGCCATTTCCCCTGTTTTCACAGAACCAATACCCACAATTCTGGAAAAGGCAAGGTCCCTTCACCTGTCCACTTGCCACAGTGCAGCCTTCCAGGGAAGTGACAAACTGTTCACATGGGCCAAAAGAAAGTCCTGGCTTAGTCAGGATGAGTTGCTCCCCTGAGGGCACCTCCCACCTGCCTTTAGCTTTGTCGTGAACAGCAGCTCCTGGCTTAAACATTTTAATTAGATGCTACAGGAGAGATGTAAATACCCCCTAAAATAGAAAGGAATACAGAATGAGAATCACAGCTACAAAAACAAAGGGCATGACACCAGGGGAAAGGTTTCAACAAGAAATGCAGCTCCTAAAGCCTAGGTCCAGACTATCTCTTACATATGTTTACATCTAATCAAAACAGGCAGTTCTGAAGAGGATTAGAACTAGAGTGATAAAGCACATAAAGATTGCCCAATCTACTGACTTGGAGGGAAGAGCTTGCAATTGCAGGATATTTTGTTTGGTTGGTTTGTTTTTAGTGCTGAGTGGTGGAATTGCACCTTCTCATATGAAAAAGTTCTTGAAAAAGGCAAAGAACTTCTCTCAGCTGCCTCGTCAGCCTGTGGAGATACTAAACCAGGTATTAGAGAACACTTGAAAACCTGAGTAAGAGAAGAATAGGATAATTCTTGGCTTCTTGAAAGCACACAGGTCCTAACTGCAATAAAATCTCCCTTTTTTTTGTGGCTGTGAATACATGGAAAAGGAATTGTCCCATAAGAAAACCAATTTTACTTTTACAAAAAGTAATTTAACTAAAAGGCGCAAAACTGCTTCAGCTGCCAGGCCCCCTGCCCAGGTCAATCATACATCTGCTATTGCTACAAGATGTGGTATTTTGGAGCCCGGATAGAAATTTTCACACAAACACAGTCTCTGCTGAAAAATTATCTACTTCTTGAGGTCATCCCCTGCTCAAAACTCTCTCTGGCCTTCCAACAGCTCCCAGCCTCACTAAGTTGATTGCTGGAATCACACTCGTAGCTGCCATCATGCAGTGAGTAAAATCAGGTCAAGCCCGAGAAACAAATAAAACTTCCAAACCTATCTCCATTCCATTATGCCTCTCTAAACAGAACTAACACTACCAAATCCTACAGAAGTACTTCCCAGAATACTTCATCCAGTGTACCGTTATGTACACCCAAAAACCCCATGTGTGTAAAAAAGAAAAAAAAAAAAAAAAGAAAAAAAAAAGGAAAAACAATATTATTGTGTCTACTGAACAAGAACGTGGGTACTCCTGGGGATCATCTCTGACCTCTTCCTTATCTTCAAGGGAGCTCTATAAAGCATCTTCAAAACATCACAGAACAAACCAGAGCACGAAAATAAAAACTGTGGCGGATATTAAAAACCAAAGCTTCGATAAAGAGACAGCCCTTACAGCCTGTAATAATCTGCTCCCTCTNTCTTCATCCAGTGTACCTTTATGTACACCCAAAAACCCCATGTGTGTAAAAAAAAAAAAAAAAAAAAAAGAAAAAAAAAAGGAAAAACAATATTATTGTGTCTACTGAACAAGAACGTGGGTACTCCTGGGGATCATCTCTGACCTCTTCCTTATCTTCAAGGGAGCTCTATAAAGCATCTTCAAAACATCACAGAACAAACCAGAGCACGAAAATAAAAACTGTGGCGGATATTAAAAACCAAAGCTTCGATAAAGAGACAGCCCTTACAGCCTGTAATAATCTGCTCCCTCTTCCCAGTTCACCCCTCCATGTTACACAGGTGATGCATCCTCCATCTCCCTCTTCTGCAGCACACAAACATCAGGTCATGGCTTTCCTTGCTACGTCTTCCTTTGCTTTGCAGGCATTTGTTTGTCTTTAAGAGTCAGATTTAGAGCAACTGCTCTTTAACTTGTGTTAAGTAATGAAAACTTCTGCTTCTGTTTCAGACCTGAAGTTAACAGGAAGTTTGTCATCATTAGACCACTGAAACAGATCTGACAAAAGACACTGCTATCCTTGACAAACCTTGCCGTGTTTGAATGTAGAGTGTCCTTTTCTTCCTTTTGGTAATGCTCATTTCAGCCCCCAGGTATAGCTACTATACCTTTGTTTTCAACTACTATTTGTTGCTTAACTTTGCAATTACTTTATGTAATCTGAAACGACTTTGGATTGCAGCTTGTGAAAAGATTCCTTGGAAAATAAAAGTATATGGTATTGTGATTCTAATCAGCAGATCCCAGGGCCATAAACTTCAAAGAATCTCTGCAATGTGAATTTCCCCTGCTTCTGAGTCAGTTTTCAAGATAAATGTGGGATCTTTCAAAGACAGAGATAGGCATCTACAGGTACCAAGGTACAACCTGCATATTTAGAAGCAGTAGCACTTTTTTCTAATTTAGTGATAAAATCCAAACAGATGGTCAAACAGAGCATGAATCATTTCACCAGTCCTGTGACTTTGCTATTAAGCAACTCTAGATGGGCATATATACATAAATTGCAGTGACTCACAGCACAGACACAGTGAGCAATGAATGCTCAAAACCACTTTTTATCTATATTATCCTAAAACAGTTTAGAGAGTTTAATTTATTTTCTAGAAAATTAGGCTTATTTATTATACAGGATCCTTATACAGGAGTGTTCCACTGTCCCAGCAAGGAAAAGAAATGGGAAAACTAGAGTTTATAAATTATCATAATCGTAACAACTTAACGGAAGTGCAACTGCCAGGACTTTCTGGAAGTGAAGGAACTGCAAACTCATGGTATGAAATCTTCCAGGTAAAGTGGAAGTAGAGTGACAGCAACTTCCTCAGCTGAGACCTCCTGTGGTCTGTAGGTGACTTCAGTGGATACAGTTACTCCTTCCCCCCACAGAAGAGACATCTTCCCTCTGCAAACTCACTCACATAAAACACCAAAGGAATCTCCCTGCAAGTTCCTTTACAGTGAAACCCCACAAACACCTACGTCAACACTCCTGAGACAGCACTGCAGGACAGGGAGATGCTGCGGGGGAAGGAGGTGATGGGAATTCCACTGCCATTACAGGGCAGGAATATCTATTTCTGCATATTATTACAGCAGTTGGGTCCACCTGAAGTTTAAGATATAACCCAGTCATGTTTTAACAATTTAAGACGAAGACTATCCAGTTTATGTGTCTATAGGTATCTATTCCAGAACCATTTTCTCTGTTTTTCCCCTTTTCTTATGTATTGTGCTACCACTGCTGGAGCAGTAAAACTTCAGTAACGATGAGATGGGGAGTGATGGCGTATTTCTGCTACACCTTCATTTAACTTCAGCTTCACTGTCTCAGTTAAGAAGAAAAACCACAGTCAGGACTTAAAGCTGTCTTATCCTACCATAAAACTACATAAAGAATATCTTCACAAAAATTTCCCATTTTTTTTCCTTATATAAAATTTTCCATTGTCTACAATAAAGCAGCACCTGGGAAAAAAAAAAAAGGAAATGTGATGCAGCTTTTTAAGCAATACCCATCAGCACCATGACTGTAATTCTGCTTTCAGTGGAATCTGCCTCCTCCCAAAAGCAGTGACACCTTCTCTCCCAACTTTTCAAAACAGGCCAGTATTTCCCCCAACCTGATGACTTGCTTTAACTTGCTTTTCAGCCCTTCTGAAGTGTGATCCAAGTTCCCCCGGTTATGAAGGCAATCCAACAATCTCCCTCCACAACCAAGAACTAGCTCATCTTTGTACTAATCTCCTCACTGTAGCAGGATTCAAGAAATTAAATTGCAGTTACTGAATTTAAACATACTCCAGACAAAGGGGTTTACTCCACGTAAGTGAAATACTGTCTACTACCTGAGCCAAGAGACATATAAATAACCTTAATCTGTTTTTATAAATGCAAAATAGAAGCAAAACACTACTGTTCAGCTATTTTTAAAAGCCATCATTCTTACCACTTGTACTGCACTCAATGACATTCTTAGTAAGAGCAAAGTATGTGTGCTCTGCATGGAATGTCCTCTGGCTTTCTGCTCGGTTTCTGCTTCACTTCCAATTCTTCTTTCCTGTCCATCTCCTGTCCAGGCTCCACAGTCTCCTCTGGGATTACCCAAAAATCTTTCCAAAAGCAGGAAAATACTTCTGAAATGCTGCCAACTGCCAAGAAGCAGCTTCAGTCACAGATCTGCCTAAGTTAATCTGAATGTGGACTTGCCAACCAAGCGTGTGACAAGACTGTTGGTGTAGTCATCAGAGGTGATCAGGATACAGACACGCTCCTAAGGAGCAAGCTCTGTTTTTAGTGCTCTCTCCTGCACTGTTTTTACTGTTTTACCAACAGTCCATCAATGCTGGAGCTGCTGGAAGCACCAAGACAACACGGTCCACTCTTTGACAAGTCCTTACAGTCAGAAGCTGGGAAGACCTTTCTATACTTTTTATGCAAAGCCATGTAATTCATGCAACCTCAAATAAAACTGTAAAAGGGCAACGATCCAAGTTAATCATGCTCAGCAGTATTTTTTTAAGCACTTCATCACTGATGATTTTTTAAAAGGTCATATAGACATTTCCCTAACAGCATTAAAGTTACTCTTGACAAGCTCACATTCACAGTCTCCTGTCCCAGTCACAAGGATGTGATAAATCAGCACAGGTCTGAATTATCTCCTCTTAGTAACAGCCTATGCAGGTAAGCAACCACAGAAAGATTTATTCAAATCTAACTTATCTATATGTAAAATGCAAGTTGAATGAAGGCAAGGGCAAAATTTAGTCTCAGATCGAGCAGCTGCGCCTGACAAGGTGAAATGAACTTGAATAACCAGATGGCACACAGCAAGTCCATATATATATATATATATAGAACAGACAAAACAATAGGAGATTGATTTCCGACCTTGGAAAAAAAATCCCAAACTAAATTAAAAAAGCAATCCCAAACTAAATAAATTTTTTGATTTAAAANGCTGCGCCTGACAAGGTGAAATGAACTTGAATAACCAGATGGCACACAGCAAGTCCATATATATATATATAGAACAGACAAAACAATAGGAGATTGATTTCCGACCTTGGAAAAAAAATCCCAAACTAAATTAAAAGAGCAATCACAAACTAAATAAATTTTTTGATTTAAAATGCCTTTGTTTTAGGCAAACACAAATTATCTTGAAGTCAAAAAGTAAGCTCAGCTATGTTGTGCAATGATTCCATTAACCTTGCAATCAAGCATTAAATTCAATTCCCTTGTTTGGATTTCTCTCCTGCAGGGGAAAATGTACCTTGTAAGGTCTGTGCTCTACCTTACCAGAGCCAACAAGTAAAAGCCTCACAACTAAACTTCTACAACTACTAGCACTAGACACTAAACAAGCTAGCATATTGCAAAAATTCCTCTGATAACTTGTTAATGATTAACCTCCTGCTCACAGGTTCACAGTCTCTCACACTTGTTCTCCCATGCATTCAATTAACATCTGCTTTGAACAAGTTAAATATAATCTTAGTATGTTTTCTCCATGTACCAATAAAGCAACTCAGCACTCCTGCCCACAGCCTCCATTCACAGAATGAAGAAAACAATTAATTACTGCACAGTTTTATTCAACTCCTTTTCCTTATGCCCTTTTTCACCCTGAAAAACTGCTGCCCAAGCTAAGATTAATTTTTTTGTTTAAACTGTGCATCCAGCAAGAAAAGAGGAGCTATTTTTAAATCAGTGCCCTATTGTGGGAAACCCCTCATCTCCTGCATAAGGCATTATATTCTAAATAGAAAAGACTAAATCAAAGCAACACATCATAGTTTCACCAGCTCTGGGACCAAGGGTAATTTTTCTGCCATGCAGAGTCTTTATTGTGTGTAAAGCCTGTTCCCTCCAAGTGAACCGAAAGGATGATTTTCAAAGCTGAAACAACTGACAGTCTGGGGATTGCATTTCAGTGGGTCACAGCCCAAATCTAGGTGGAATATATTTAAACACACAAACAATCCCTCTTGTCAAATGTTCCTAACTGGTGCTTGATGTGTGCTGTCTTCAGGAAAGGAGCTCGGCAAACAAAAAGTGTTGCAAGCACAGAAAATATTGCATGGGGGAAGGGACCAATGACAAGAATGTATCACTGGCTCTCCAGAAGGCTGTTACTTAAACAACAATATACTTTATCTTAGACAAATGCTGAATTTTAAACAGATCCTTCTGCTACTGTGGCAATGTTCAGAGGCCACAGCAGCAGAAGAGGATGACACTTGATTCGTCTCCAGCTGCCTTACAAGGTGGGAACGCCCTCACCCACAGGACCAGCAGTGAGCTCTGGTTGGGTTTCAAGCTGCAAATTTCAGAAAGAGATATGAGCTCCTGGAAAAATGCAGGCATATTTTACAACTGGCAAGCATATGCTGACCTGTAATTCAAACTGAGCTGGGATTCTCTGAGAGGTTTTAGTTCTTTTGTTTAGGTTTGACATACTGCTCGTTACTAATATCACGAGGACGCCAAAGCAGATTTAGTTCTAAATCTTGGCAGATTTAGATTTAGTTTGCTTAGAAAACAAAGCTAGATTCTCCATCACTTGTGTTTCCTTAGTAATACATGCATGGATATGAAGAAAGTTTGAGTAATATCAAGCTCAGTTGAGTGCATTATGTCCTGGGGATGACTTAGAGATAACAAAAGAGAAAAAACTTTAGTTCAAAAATTGGTTTGAATGTGTACCTCAAAATTCATGTTTTACACTTAGAGGCCCCTCATGGAAGAAAAAGGGTATGGGTCACTTACTACATCAACAATAACACTGATCAGGCTTTGGAAGGGAAAGAAGCAGCTATATGCTGACCTCATTAAAAGCAACAGTATTTAACCCATTTATCTCAACTTTAACAGAATATTTCACTGGGTTCCTTTGTGATTGCACTCCCATAAATTATGGATTTCCAGTTCCCTAATTTTTGATATTTGGCCTTGACTGTTCGCACTGAATCACCGGACTTGGGAGAATCAATGGACATGAGAAAAGAATTTGGTCCTTTCCATTCCATACCTAGAACAGGAGTTCANCTCAGCACTCCTGCTCACAGCCTCCATTCACAGAATGAAGAAAACAATTAATTACTGCACAGTTTTATTCAACTCCTTTTCCTTATGCCCTTTTTCACCCTGAAAAACTGCTGCCCAAGCTAAGATTAATTTTTTTGTTTAAACTGTGCATCCAGCAAGAAAAGAGGAGCTATTTTTAAATCAGTGCCCTATTGTGGGAAACCCCTCATCTCCTGCATAAGGCATTATATTCTAAATAGAAAAGACTAAATCAAAGCAACACATCATAGTTTCACCAGCTCTGGGACCAAGGGTAATTTTTCTGCCATGCAGAGTCTTTATTGTGTGTAAAGCCTGTTCCCTCCAAGTGAACCGAAAGGATGATTTTCAAAGCTGAAACAACTGACAGCCTGGGGATTGCATTTCAGTGGGTCACAGCCCAAATCTAGGTGGAATATATTTAAACACACAAACAATCCCTCTTGTCAAATGTTCCTAACTGGTGCTTGATGTGTGCTGTCTTCAGGAAAGGAGCTCGGCAAACAAAAAGTGTTGCAAGCACAGAAAATATTGCATGGGGGAAGGGACCAATGACAAGAATGTATCACTGGCTCTCCAGAAGGCTGTTACTTAAACAACAATATACTTTATCTTAGACAAATGCTGAATTTTAAACAGATCCTTCTGCTACTGTGGCAATGTTCAGAGGCCACAGCAGCAGAAGAGGATGACACTTGATTCGTCTCCAGCTGCCTCACAAGGTGGGAACGCCCCCACCCACAGGACCAGCAGTGAGCTCTGGTTGGGTTTCAAGCTGCAAATTTCAGAAAGAGATATGAGCTCCTGGAAAAATGCAGGCATATTTTACAACTGGCAAGCATATGCTGACCTGTAATTCAAACTGAGCTGGGATTCTCTGAGAGGTTTTAGTTCTTTTGTTTAGATTTGACATACTGCTCGTTACTAATATCACGAGGACGCCAAAGCAGATTTAGTTCTAAATCTTGGCAGATTTAGATTTGGTTTGCTTAGAAAACAAAGCTAGATTCTCCATCACTTGTGTTTCCTTAGTAATACATGCATGGATATGAAGAAAGTTTGAGTAATATCAAGCTCAGTTGAGTGCATTATGTCCTGGGGATGACTTAGAGATAACAAAAGAGAAAAAACTTTAGTTCAAAAATTGGTTTGAATGTGTACCTCAAAATTCATGTTTTACACTTAGAGGCCCCTCATGGAAGAAAAAGGGTTTGGGTCACTTACTACATCAACAATAACACTGATCAGGCTTTGGAAGGGAAAGAAGCAGCTATATGCTGACCTCATTAAAAGCAACAGTATTTAACCCATTTATCTCAACTTTAACAGAATATTTCACTGGGTTCCTTTGTGATTGCACTCCCATAAATTATGGATTTCCAGTTCCCTAATTTTTGATATTTGGCCTTGACTGTTCGCACTGAATCACCGGACTTGGGAGAATCAATGGACATGAGAAAAGAATTTGGTCCTTTCCATTCCATACCTAGAACAGGAGTTCAACATTTTCTTGTGTTGCCTCCCATCCACAAAAACACGGGGGAGGTTCCGGCAAAGCAATCAGGAGGCGTAAAACCAGCATTTACCCCGACACCTCCGCGAACACGCAGCCCGAGATACCCCGGAGAACTTCACGTCCGTGCGCTCAGTGCCCGGACGGCCGCGGGAATTTGGCGCCCTACCTGTCGGCGTCGCCGAGCCCCAGGGCCGTGTTGCGCTGCAGCGTCTCCCGCACCGCGGCCATGCCGTCGGGCAGCCGGTTCAGCCGCCGCGTGTACAGCCCCAGCCCGCCGTCCGTCAGGTACCTGGCAACGAAACGCCACGCTCAGTGAAACGGTGCGAAATTCACGCGTTATCGTAGCACCTGTTCTCTGCATTCCGTGTTGCGGTTTCCCCGTTTTTAAGTCAAGGGTATTACTTGGCGTGAGAAGCAAGGAAAATTTTATTCTTGATTAGATCGGACGGATCTGCTGCCTCTCGTCAGTCTCCGCTACAGCTCGCACGCTCTCTCATCACCAAGAATTGAATTTCAACATAAGTGTGATAAAGGATACTTAAAGAAAACTTAACTTTCATCACAGAAGTAATTTAATATTTGTGAATGCTATCATCAATGATCCCTTCTTGCCCAAAAAATATATGATTTATACCACCCTGAACTTTTCTGCATGTGCTGAAACACAGTCTCAAAATCTCAAACCTATTACAAGTTAACTGCAAAAATCACACTGAATTCATCCCTAGATTTTGTCAGTAAACAATGAACATTAAGTATTCCATGACTTAAGCGAAATCATCATGAATGAGAAGTTTTTTGCAACCCCGTTTTGGCTCTTACATTCTACTCTGGCTGCAACGGTGACCTAGAGACACCTGCATTTAAAACTTACTATTTCCTATTACTAGTCTTAGGCATTAAGAAGTGCCAGGTGTACATGTGACACTTCATAAATTGGTAAGATAGCACATTTCTTACTTTCTGGTTTAGACAACTGAAAAATTAATCTTAAATTGAACGGAGATGACACACGGTGGGCAATGGCATGGAGCAAGCCCTGTGTTACCAGCACCAACTCATCAGCTCACGTGGCTCCACATGAGAAGCACTGACAGCTGAGCAAACACACCACGAAGATTTTCCCACACCTGAGACGGAAATAACTCCAACAACTCCAGCGCTACGGTCGCTGTTCCCAGCACACTGCTGGACACATAACATACCCCGCCGAGAGAGGAGCTGACAGGACTGTGTCTCCTCAGCCCTCTAGCCACTCTTAGCAAATCGACAGCAGACCCCAGAATAATATCCAGATACTCAGGACACCTTCCTCTGGCTTCAGAAAGCACAGAGCTCTCTCCCTGACAGGGAGACACCCTCATCCACAGCAAGAAAGGAGAGATGCTCTGATGCTCCGAGCTGCAGGCAGCAGAGTCTCTGCTGGCGAGATCTCACTGTACACATGTGCTTTACCCAACTCAGATTCGATTACTACATTTATAAAAATGGGATGGTAAACAGTTGGGAAGCCTTGTCCATTCTGCTGATTAGCACTGCACTTCAATGTATAAATCTGTACAGGGCCAGCCCAGTGACAACCCAGGAGTCTCTGTAGAGTCTTAACAAAGAGGTTGCCAAGCCTGTCAAGTCAGACACAGGAGTATTCCCCATTCAGCAAGTCTGTGGGGATTCTCCAAACTCATAAACAAAGACTGTAAAAAGCATGAGGAGCAGTTGCACTGTAACGTGGGAATTCGCCTTAGGTCTGGCATTCCACCTTGTGTTTGACAGTTTATAAATATTTTATCATGGAAGAATATGTTTTTTCCTTAAGCTACTAAAATAAAGGGGGAGAAGAGAAAAGAGGAGCTTCATACCATATTGTTATACAAACATGCAAAGAGTATTTTGCAAAAATATCTAATGCACATACACTAATTGGCTTACTGCAGCTACTTGTCTGCACACGAAATAAGTTTCTGTAAGAATACTCCTTGCATGTGTGCCGGAAAACAGAGCTTTTGGCTTTGCTGTCAGATTTGTGGCACGTTGGTCCTTTGGTAAAAAAGATCTGTTACAGTTGAAACAGATTGTTTTTCATACCTATCACTCAGAATATGTGGAAATAAATATAGTACTCTTTAGAGTTAGCCATGCTGAAATCAATGCCTTTTCACCAGCATTGGTGTATTTCATCTTCTACACAGAAGCTCAGCAAGCTAAAAGATTAAAATAACACTGCAGTAGCATCAAACTGAGAACTAAGCCAGATTTTCACTGGTTTCAAGCACTGATAAATCTTACACGAACCAACGGAAGCTGGATGGCTTTGGCACCTTTCACAAGTAGATCATGACACTTTTCTGAACAAGCCCATGTGAAAAAGCACAGCCACAAACAGTGACTTTTACCCCCCACACCAACAGGACAGGTTTCTTACATGCCAGGACAACACAGGATAGACTTTTGTATTTTGAAACAGGTTTGCGTAATCACGGTTTGACAGCTTTATATCTTATTTTTATTTCATGCAATATCCTCTACCCAGGAATGTTTAATTCAGAAAAGATGCCAAAACCAATGATGCCTGAAGTCCTGCATGCAACAGCGAGGTGAAGGAAGAAAGAAAGGTGCTAGCTCCTAAAGTCTGTGGAGAAAAACACATTTAAAATAAATTCAATTTAAAATAAATGAAAAAAAACCACCCCTCTTTACTATCCATTGGTTAGTACAGAGGAGATTAAAAATTACTGGTGCCACAAACCTCCAGCCACTGCTTTCTTTTCCTTCCTCTCCATCCCTTCAAACTTCAATTGTCCTGGCTTTAAGAAACTGTCTTGCCCTTATGAATTCATTATTATTGCTGCAGATTTTTGCTTTATGAGAAAGGACAATATAATGAGGGCACATTTTTCTAAAGAAAATCTTCCAATGTTTTACTCAGGGGAAACAAGACCAGGAAATATTATCCTGCATATAACTGTAACAGTACTCAAAGTTATTGGAATTTATTGTCCTATCACATCCACACAATGTGGAACCCAATAAATATTGGCCTCTCCTCTACATGATACACTGCAGTACAAACAAATGTACTAGGCTTATCTGTAATTTATCTGACTTTGCATATTAAAAATCATGACAAATTTGCACTAAAAGCCTTGCTAGCTTCATGACTGTTAAGAATTCTGCAAGCGCATTCAGTGCAAAACAAACAGGACCTAGGAGTATTTTTTTTACCTGCCCCAAAATAAGTAAAAGTTTAAATATATGATCTGGGGAAAAGTATAGTATCCAGACTCTGACTTTTATAGAGATAGGTAAATTGTACAAAAAATTTAATCTCACAGATGCCTTATGAATGGTACCAACAGCGAGAGGGGAATGACTGCCTTTAGCAAAGCTGAATATAATAGCGTTAAATGAATGGACAGTGAAACAGTGATGATGTTGGTTAAAAGGAGTTTCTAATCTTTCCAGGAATTAATGTACAAATATTCATCATTAAAATTTCGCTCTTTATCAGCAAGAAAAAAAAAATTAACCAAATTTCTGTCAATATGAAAAGACTCAAGTTAAACAAGAGCATCATTATGCATTTCTAACACACAATTAGGACTTCTAGCCCACTTTCTAGTTGAAACTTTTTTCCTATTAGAAAGTGGCTCCCTGCCCTGCATTACAGGCATAAAGTAATTTGCTTTGGACATCCTGGACCTTTAAGCTTCTCTCCTCTTTAGCCAAATACACCCTTTCTGTGCCTCTGAAATTTTGAATGCTGTAACAAGCCCTTCCAAGTGTAATATTTTTAGGGTATTTCTGATGCTGAAGTGATTTATTCCCCTTTGCTGAAAAGCACACTGAGGAAACAGAAATGGATTATGCCAGGGATCAGCAAAATCCAGTGGTCTGAATCACTTGACTTCTGTGTGCACTCCCTACTACTGGTGACAGATACAGCCAGCACACTTACTTTTATGGTCTGACAACCCTACCACTTCATATATACTCATATGCATGAATATGGATTTTCCAAGTTTGAAAATAGCCAAGGGAAAAGCATTCTTTACTTAAGGATTAGGAAGAGAAGGAGCAGCAGCTGCATCAGCAACACTCAAGAGACCGGCCAAGCCTATCATGACCTGCTCAGGATCCTGTAGCTCCACAGTCCCAATCCCACAGGCAGGACAGCAGACCCCCAAAGGGGACCTGACTCTGGCAGCTCAGGTGCTCCTGCCTTCCTCTCGGTGCTTTGGATTACAGGTTGGTGTGGAAATAGCTGCCCAGGTATCTCCTGGGCAGAGGACTTGCCCAGCAACCCAAGAGCTTGAAACTTCAAGAAGCAAAAAGCTTGGGGGAATTATTTCACACATCAACATCTGCTTTGACATGCAGAAGTGTTCTCTTGTTCATGTAGCAGTAACACTGTTATCCTTAATGCTTTCTTTTAAATCTCTATTTTCACTAGGCTTCATCTGTCTCGTCATTACAGTCAGTTAAAGGAGATCAGGAGGCTTAACGAGCTTTGAGTATCAAAGAACAACTCGAACTTTGCCAGTTGCTAAAAACCCACAGCAGACAATTCCCCAGTGCTGTTTCTGAAACATGCTGAATGGGATCGAAACCATCCTGTTATTGCAACTACAAATATGTCCTACATCTGACTTAAAAAGAAATGCTACCCTAACTGCTGGATGAGGACAACACCAAATTTCTCAGTTTAGTATGAATTTGATCTGCATTTTTCATCATAACACTGGAATTAGACCACATGGGCTTTTCCCATGATTATCCCTCAAAGTCATTCCAGGCACTCTTCCTGCCCGACTTGAATCAGTACTTGATGAGTACCTGATGTCTCTAACCAAAAGGCTGAACACAGAACCTGTCTGCAAGCCTGTGGCTGGTTTAAATTACATTATTGATCCCTGTGAATTTCAACAAGAACATTCAGGAACAGGATTAGGTCCTGAGCTTTCACGTAGGGATTCCTAATATAATGCCTAAATCCCTAATATAAGACCAAATATTACAGTTCAGGTTCATAGAAGCGCAAACCTATTGCTCAACTGATAAAATTGAATTTACATTTAAGGTAGTCTATAATTTATAAATTAATAGACTTTTACTAATAATCAGTGACTACTTACAATTAACAAATTAAAGAATGAACTACAAATTGTTTTGCAGATGCTTAACCCAAACATGGAGTAAAACCTGAACAAATGACCTGCAGACTCAAAAATCCTGATCATTGCTGGAAAGGAGGAGATACCTGTTCCACTAACAGGTAAGACAGGAAAAATGAGATGATGCAAAACTTAGTAAGTATATATGAGTTTCATAGTTTATTTAGAGAAACCTCTCACATGTTAATCATTAATCGTATCAATGGTGCTGCTTATTCACATTGTTCAAACCAGTCTAGAAGCAAAACAAGTTCATCCCATTAACTACTTAATGCTCAGACCTTTTTCCATGGGAAAAAAAAAGAGAAATCTGCAGAAATAGGAGGTTTCTGTGAAATCAATTCTTTTCTATCTGTAGATGCATTCAAGCTGCCTGCTACATAAGTTATTCCAAAGCCATCAGATAACAATTTTGGGGCACTGCTGTCTGAGGCTGATTTTTTTTCTATGTCTTCTCAGCTTCAAGCAGTCTGCAGGCAAGGAACTGCAAGGATAGTGTAGCCTGTGAGGGAGTTGGGTGGCTGCTGCTCCTACATGTCCCCACATCCAGAACAACTTCTGACTGAGGTTTTGAAGAAACTGTTTTCCTGTGGGATGAGCAGTCTTAGATATTGGCAGTCAGAGAGAAGCTGTCAATATATAAAAGAATGTTAGACTGAAAGAAAGTGTCTCGTGGCTGCACCCATTCCTGTTCCAGAGGAGAGTCTCTGGTGTATGATCCTCTTTCCAGCACTCACTCCATCTGTCAGCCAAGGGCACCTTAACCTCAAATTCACCTTCACCTCAAGGAGAAGGCCTGCTCCACCATTGCTTTTAAAACTCTCTTTAAAATCTAGTCAGCCAAGACAGACTGGGCTGGAGTCAGAGTGGAAAACACCTGAGAGGTCAGTCCTTTCAGGTGTGCAAATGTCACTCCGGACCCCAGAGAAACACGGGTGGAAACTCATTACTGAAAAGAGGGCGACACTCACACCCACCAAGGACACTCACAACCACCAGGCTGCTGGCCTGAAGCCAGCTGAAGGCCTGTTCAGTGGGGCTTTGCACATGCCAATCTTGATTTCAATGCCTGAATTCTTTCTCAGAATCCATTTCAATGAAAATCATAGAACTAAGCTATAGAATAAGTGATCCACTTTTAATCATCCTTTTCAATTCTGCTCAGGAGAGGAATGACCTGTGACCAAACAGGATTAAGGAGGGAGTGCAGCTTCTCCAGAGGTTCTCAGCAGTGTCAGCAGCAGAGGAAGAGTAACTCCACAGCAAATTTGGATTATTCCCTCAATCCCACTCTTTTCCTGCAGATGATCCACATCGACACAGTGTGAATGACTGCATCCCCCTCTACTGGCTAGCCCTGGACTGGGACCCTATTTTGTCCTTTATAAGCTGTCTCTTCACTCAAATTACAACAACCTGTTGGCACTGATGCAACAGTTCAAACTCTGCTGAGGTGTTTATTACAGAAAAAATGGGATACCTGCTATTAAATGGTATTTTGGTTACTGTTAACAATAGGTCAGCGTGTAGAAGTAAGCAAAAATACAGAACACCACAACCACTGCATTCATTTTATTGGTTAACATTACATATGACCTAACATGGATATTTTACCATTATACTGAAAAAAACGCTGATGTCTAAGGTTGTAACTCATAGGCTGACGTTGTCTTCCTGTGCTGAAACACACACTGCAAGAAAGGTTCTATGAGAGCATGTTATCTGAGATATCACTTGATAATATCAACACTGTCTTACTGATGAAGCTGACACAAGAACTAGTCCTGAAGTGAGGGCAATATTTAAGAATACTTAAAACAATATACAAAATTAATAACATTGAAAACGCTTGTGCAATATCCTACTCATGTCTCCTGCAAAAAACTGTAAGTACAGTTCTTGGAGTAAGAATACTGTCTTTATTTAAACACTGCCATATTTTTCTCTTTTCATTCTTACAGCACGAAGATGTCTATGACTTTAAATCCAAATTCAGTTTCAACCTTGTTCGCTACAAAGTCAGAAGTCAATGTTTCCTCATCCCTTTTCATGAAAGTCAAACTTTTGAGTTTGCTTGCCCAACCATTTCATTATTTGTGTTAATTATCCATTTGCCATATATAGATACTATTCTGCAATGTTTAAAAGATCAAAATGTAGAAGTATTCCGCCCTAGGAAGACAAAAGACAGTTCAAATAAACACCCTGCTCAAACACAGAAGAAAAATAAAATAAACCTCCTAATGAGTCTTAGTCATGTTGAAGTGCTACAGCCATAAAAGGAATGCAGTTTCACCCATCCCCTGTATTTAGATGAAACCTTATCACTAAAACCATATCATTTAAAGAGCAGTGTCCAGTAAATGACTAATACACTGTAACTCAGACCGTACAGAAAAAATACAGTGATAGTAACTATGGAAAGAAATAGGTCAGAAAAGCCTATAGACAGAGCACTGAATCCATGCACAGGGCACACACGTTCTCACTCAGCCCAGGACTGGCTCAGTCACTCCTCATTTCCAGCCAGACATGAGTTACCTGCAGCAGCAACCACTCCTGCTGCAGACAGCCTAGAAGGAAAGGGTTTCTCTCACCTGCTGTTATCGATAACAAATTCTCATTAGCAGCAAACTGCAGAGTCCTCCTCCTCCTTCTGTGAAACCTCAGCCCTGGTGAAGGTCTGTTATGCCACCTATGACCCTGACATCTGAAGAAAATGCGTCACTGTCTGACTGGCAAATAGCACAAAACCAAGAAACTGAGCTGCAAGAATCCTACAAATACCAACTACACTTCAACGTTCAGTGAAATCAGTCCTCAATTTCAGCTCTTTTTTGCCTCCCAACAGATGCAACTCCTAAATGTAAGCCTACTTCAGAACTCTATTTCAATGATGGTTTTGCTCCATGAAGGGCACAGTGCTTCTGGGTGAGTTTGAGAGCTGAGCAGAAGCAAAGCCTGATTCCCCAGTCCTGGGGAAAGTGGTCTGTTCTCCCTTTTAGTATCCTTCCTCCACGTTCCAAATTTAACTGCTTCCAGTGCTAGTAAAAGATCCCTAGGGAGCGAAAAAGGTTTGAATAAACAAGAAGGAATCATAACCCCATGAGGATTGTTCATGCAAACGCATTAGGAGGTTGTGGAAACAGAGATGTGGAATGGGAATATACCACCACCAAATCATCAAACATGGGGAAGTTAAAAAAATGGAAAAATGTATCCCCCCAACAATAACCACTGCACCCACGGGAGGTGGCTGCAAGGAGAATTTTAGCACAGTGCCCCTGACCAGAGTTGGAGCACAGATTGAACAGCCATGCTTCTGCAAAAAATTATTTTGACTAAGGTGTGTTTGCAGACCCAAAGCCATTTCCTGAGAAAACTTGTGACCAGCACTAATCAGTATATCCACAGTTAATTCTGCACAGAAAGCCGCACACTTAAGGTACTGAAAACAGGGACAGAGGATTAATTAAATGAAAATAATTATAAAAGGCTTTTTTTTTTTTGACCAACAGCCCTGTTGCTGCATTCCAGTAAGAGATAAAAAGGAAATTAACTCTACGTCTCATTAGAGAGAACTGGGGCTAAGGAGAAAAAAAAAAGGTAGGAATGTGTATGTTGGTAGCCAGAGGGAGACTGAAGTGGACAAAAACCTTCTGAACAAAAGCAAGAAGTCCATGAGAATTAGGATGCCCACCTGGGAAAATCTTTGGGGTAGAGAGGTAAAACAATTCTGGGCTCTGAGGTGCCACTTTCCAGTGAGGCTCTGAGCCTCCACCTCAGCCAGCCACCAAAGGGAGTGGGCTGAGAGCTCACTGCCCACCTCACACAAATCCTACTCCTGTTGCCTCATCACTGGGTTATGTTTCAGACCCTGCAATAAGGCAGCTTCTTACCTTTGATCCACCCCCTGGAGACTTGCTTAGTTTAAGAGCTGTTCTCTGTCCCTTTGGCAAAGATACTCTTCCTAACCCTAAGAAAGCAATCCCAGTGTCTGCCAGAGCTCTGCTTGAGCAGACTCATTAAGGGAGGCCAAACGAAACTTCCCATGACCCAGTACATTTCAGAGAAAGCACCAGGATCACAGGGCTAAACTAGTTTTTCTTGGCTATTGGATTTATTTTGGCTGTAACAAATATTTTGGCTTCCTTCCCTATCAGTTTGCCAATGAAAACACAGATCCAAGGTTTTCAGACTCCAGGATTGTAGCAATTCTGAAAAATGACAAAGTGAAACACATACCAGCTAATAAAGACCTATTCATGCTCTAAATACCCTCTTGTGCTGCTCTCCACATAGTGTAGCTCAGCTTGTGGAAATGTTGAGCCTGTTTGCCCTCCCACTGATCTTGGTGATTTGTTCTGCAGCAAGTCACACGGATGCTTTCTTTACAAGCAACCTCTCTCATTTCTAAGCAGTTTATTATTCCTCTCCCACAAAACCACAATGCCATCCTATTTTTTTACTATTTGAACTAAACAGACATTGGGGAACATAACTTGTGGACCGTGCTGCCAAACATCTGTTCTCACTGGAGATGGCAACCCAGCGTCACAAGGTGTCACCAAAGGTAACACCCTTATTTTTTTATCCTTCTCCATTAATATTGGAATGCTGTTATTGCAATTTAATACTGCAATATTCCCTTCTCAGGGAATCCACTCACATGATTACCTTCCACAGACTGCAGCCCCAGTGTTGTGGGGCTGCTTGCAGCAATGCTCCCTCCAAATGCCCGCCAGTACAGCATGGAGAGGCCCCCCAAACTGCCCATCTCCAAACCCTGTCCACAGCCTGGAAATGGAGCTGGATCTTTCCAACAATGGATTGACCTGCAATACCAATTCTGTCTTTGGAACTCAGTCAATGACTCCAACAGTGCTATACAAATTGATAAACCAACTTACATTATTTAGCAAAACAGAGTTTTGTAACTAAAGGCAAAAGATGT
Organism: Mystacornis crossleyi; assembly: GCA_013400655.1. Lineage (NCBI taxonomy): Eukaryota > Metazoa > Chordata > Aves > Passeriformes > Timaliidae > Mystacornis > Mystacornis crossleyi. The sequence continues at coordinate 97,794 of VYZQ01018491.1, forward strand.
GGAAAAGAAAAAGATATTTGTATACACTTCTTGTCCTAAGGACCTTAAATTGAGATCTCATTTCTCAGTATCTGGCTATCACATGAGTAAAAAGTGAAAAGTATCGGACTCTTTTAAAAACTAGTGGGAAAAAAAGATTCAGATACTGAGTTAAAGATGTCCCAACACTCCAGGTGAGGAGTGAGGTGGGGTAGAGTAGGACTCTCCTGCTCTGTTAATCATTCTTGGTATATAACTCACTGCTTTGGTGACAGAGGCACCAACTGGCAAAACCATTTTATTACCCAGAATCTAAACACCACTCTTGTACTTTCAGACCACGGAGACTCCCATTTTTTACTTTGCAGGATGACCAGATACAGAAAAGGAAATGGTACACAGAGAATAGTGAAGGCACAGATTTCCCTGGCAATATCATTCATAAATTTGACAGCTTTTCCCTTCTTTCTTTTTCTCAATCTGAAATCTGAATTTTATACACTAAGTAAGGATCTGCAGAGACTGGGGCTCCTCTATGAGCAACAGAAGCCAGAGCTGACACAATTCTGCCAGGGATAATTCCCAACTGCCACCCAAGGTGTTTTATGGAAACCACGGTGCTACTTAGAATTTACTTTCCTCACTTCCAGACCAAAACTACAGCCACCAATTTGAACAGAATTCATAGTCCAGAGAAAAAGCAGCAACTGTTACTAAAATAAGCATTACAAAATCCAGGTGTAAATTGATTTATATGAGGAAAGCACAAGGTGCTTTAGTGATTTGATGCATTATTAATGCAGTAACAGCTACTGGTGTTTTATCTGAAACAGAATTTTATACTGAGTATGGCATCAGCTACTTTACTAAATGCTTCCCTAATGAAGCATTAAAGTGTCTGACTTTTCAAAAAGTGTGAAAATATCCAAATATTTATAACAGACAGAATAAATGGAGATTTTCAGATGGTGTAACTTAACCAGTTAACAACAAAGCAGCAGGTGGATTCCAGTGAGACACTGTATCTTCCAAAAAAAACCAATAGCACTAGAAATGTAATAAAAATAATTACAAAAAATCATCAAAGGATGTAAGACAGGTCTGCCACCAAAAGAAAAAAAAGAAAAAAAAAAAGAAGCCATTTAATTCTCAAAGATCAGTTTTAACATCAATCCACTGCTAATGTACTTGAGCTAAGTAAAAACTACTGTTTTATAGTAGCAACTGCAAATAGACAAACTGAATACTGACTTTGGAGCAAAGAACAAATGCTTTTTCCATTCAAGGCAGAGCTAAAATGCTGATGTAAAACCTTGTTAGTAACTGTCTATCACTTTATATTTCTGAACACTGACTTGTTCTTTAAACTTTTTTTAGCTATTTTACCTAACTCAGAGAGGCAAACTCATTTCCTTCCAGTGAACTGGCCCCTCAAAGTTCAGACAGCAAAAGAGTTCAGGCAAGTACAAAATGTGCCTCACTCCCTCCATCTCGTGGGCATGAATGAACGTTGCAACCACAATGAGCCTTGACTCAGGAAAACATTTAATCCCATGCAAGAATATCTTCATATCTAGGGATATTTTCTTAACATGCACACAAAACTTGAGTTTCGTTTAAATTCCCCTGTGATGATGAGCTGCCTCCCAAAGACTTATTAAAACGAGTAGAACATCTTTGGTGTCGGCTTTTTTTAATTTCTCCAAATAATTGTGGAAATAACAGTGCCACAAAGAGAAGGGAAGAACCGCATGAAGCGAGGCACTAACTCACCCGCTGGTGATGTCGTCAGCCCTGATGTTCTTGCCCAGCACGTCGCCGTCGCTCATGTAGCCGGTGGCGTCCATGGCGATGCCCTCGAGGTCGATGTCGTCGCCGGCCTTGTCGGCGATGTCCACGTGGCAGACGCTGCTGCCGCGCGTGGCCAGCTGCCGCCGCAGCGGCGCCGAGTACAGGTAGCGCCCGGCGCCCGGCTCGGCGCTGACGAAGCGGCTGGCGTTGCCGCGGGGCGGGTACCCGTTGCCCATGGACGGCGCGTCGCCGGCCTGCAGCCGCGGGCTGGACTGGCCCAGCCGCCAGGACAGCGGCGTCGGCCGTCCCGTCAGGCTGAGGATGCTGCGGCCGCTGATCTCGGTGGTGACGTTGGTGTCAAACGTGGTCTCCAGCGTGCTTGAAAGGAGAGAGGCACCGGATCAAATGTGGCTCTTACATGGAATGCTGTCAGATTTCAGGTGCTTCCAAGGCCCCGAACGCTCACCAAGTTACAGATTGTACGGAACAGGACTAACAATTTACTGCTGCAACGCTTGGGAAGATCCTTTCTTTTCACTTTCCAGGTCCTTCCCCCATGTTCCTAAAGAGACTCTTGCACCCAGGCCACCAGGTGCTCTACCTACACATGAGAAGACTTAAGCAGGAACTTTTTAATGGATTATCCACAGTATCAAAGCGTAACTTTCTCATCTTCAAGCACATATAACTCCATTACACCGTGGTTTTGCCAGTCTAGGCGAGTGAGTGGGATAATAAGCTGACGAAAGGAAAACCTGCTGACGTATGATTTTTCTGATATATTTCCTTTTACTATCTGCATTCATGGAAATTCTAACTCTGGAGATGTGTCCAGCACCAAGATGAAAGCTATTTCTACACCATGGAAAGGATTAAATGAAAAAAGCAAGAAGGAGGGCCAAAAAAAATTTTTTTCGAAATACATTTTGCATATTAACAAACCAATAACAAACTATGAATTGCTTTGAAGATGTTCAAACCCAAACCCAGAAAAACCAATAAATTACTCATATATTTACGAGTTATGTATATTTTTAAAAACATTGGTAATATTTATATACGGAACCCTAAAAATGGGACTACACCCTGAGTTTTCAGGTGACGGGTACAGACTGCAAGAGTACACCCTGGATACTCATAGCTGAGTTGCTGCTAATTTACTTGCAGCTAATCCATAGCTGCAACTTCTCTTACCCACATGAACTCCTCTTTTCCTTTCCTGCTCAATTAAGTGCCACTTTTTTTAATTTATTGTGGATATTAGTAAAAATACACAGCACTGTACCATTCTCAATATAATATTACATGTAAACTCCAAAAACCTTTGTAACTCTGGTTATAATAATTAAACCATAAAGAGCTCTTGCATTAATGGAAACTTGTAAAGAAAAATAGCTTTGGGAGTTCACCTTTGCAAGCTCAGCTTCAGTTTTAGATACAAAGCCACAGCACAAAGTGTTCCCCCAATAAACTCATTTAGGGCTGGGGCACGTAAGGCACCAAGCATTAGGTAGGACCCTGACCTCATAAGGGGCCAAAGAGCTTATTCGCCCAAACTTCCTGTTCAACACTGAGAAGATCAAACTCACATAATGTTTAAATGTAATAGCAATCTTTGTTTATTTACAGCATATTTTAAATATTGCTGAAGATTTCCAAATGCTGCTTTACAAAGAAAAAGCAGTTACACACAGGGGATGACGAACAATATTAGAAAAATTTGTTTGCCCAAAGTTTGGTCAGGAATTTAAGTTATGCACTTGATAATGTGGGTCAAGCACAGTTCATCTCTTACTTAAACAAAATATTACACATAGGGGGAGAGAGGTGTAATGCACTGAAGTTATTCAACAGTAAGAAGAAACATTTAAAACTGTAACTTACATTCAATCATCATCTCACACATTTAACAAGAAGTGATTATTCTTTACCTTTGAGTCAATACACAACCCATCCCATTAACTCCTCATCATACATCTCAGCAAACATTATTCAAATTCTGTGCATTAAAGACAAAAGTTACAAGATCAGTATCTCCCACTGTCAGTGTTAATCATTTTTCTAAGGATGCCACCCAGACAGGTGTAAGAGATGTACAATAAGAGCTCAGTGGTTCCCATTTTCTTACAAACACAGCAGCGCCCTCACCTGTGAGTGACCTGGGTTCCCCGTAAACTGGACATGGTTTCCTCCAGGTTCTGCCGAAGGTCAGCGATGTTTTTCACCGTTCGCAACCGCCGAGTCTCCGGATCCTCTCCTACAGGGAAAATAAGCCACGAGTAATGGCCAGGCAGGAAACAGCACAGAACTGAGCTGTTACCTGTGTCTGAATCTGACTTAAATGCACTTTTTTACTGACCTCCTAAGCTAGTTAGGATTGAGATTCATTCCCCTCAGCCGGCACCTGCCGTCTTCACATCCTGACTGATAGGAGTTCTGCAGGCTTACCTTCGGGATGTTGCTGTACTGTCATTTCCCATATGACCCAGTTTAAATTCTGGTTAACTTTCAACCTCATTAGAATATACACTCCATCAATACCACCCTTTTCTCATATACTGACATAATTAACATTAACCTGACACAGGCAATTTCTCCAATGCTGTATTTTGACTAGATCTTCTTTGTCCTGTTTCACACAGATCTCATTCTACAGTAACAGCTTTCCATAAACTAAACTGTGCTGACTGGGTGCTCCATGCTGAGTGATGTTTCAGGTACAATAACAAAAGGTTTTACTCGTCAACATCACAACACAGTTACTGTTCCTAAAATATGCTACATGACACGAAGTTGGGGGATGATTTAGTTTTCATGGCATTTAGAAATCCTGTTCTTTAAATACTTTGTTCTAAAACACATTCATGCTCTGCTCTTTAAAAGTAGAGTTTATGTACACAAAAAAAAGTCTTCCTACTGCCTCAGCATAATTTAATTTTATCAAATTAATAATTTAATTAGTGCCTCAGCATAATTTATTTACATGCTCTCAGCTGTCAATTCAGAAATGCTTTGGTTGCTACCTCAGCTGAGCTTTATAGAGTTAAACCCTCTAAGTGGCTGAAGAGAAGTGAATTTCTAGTAGTGCCAGTGTATTCTTTGTAAGTTGAAAGCTGGAACAGAAAACCTCCAAAAAACTGTCACAAAGCTTCTGCCGGGCACAGAAGGAAATTATTTCATTCTAAAGGGTTTACAACTCATGACTAAAGAAAATACTACAGTAAATGTAAAACTTTTCACATTTTATATCAGCCTTCTCTGTATAAGTGATGCATTCTTGAGCTACCAGGATGCTGGTCACCATGTGTAGATCAATGTATTACACACATCAATGTGTACACACACAAAGAAGTGTGAAGAACCAGATTAAAAAACCTGTTGTTGGAACTTTCTACATTCTCTGCTTTAAATTTCGTGTTTGTAAAAGATGCCAGGTTGGTGGCACAGAAAAACCCACTCACACACTGTTGTCTACAAAGCTGCAGTGCTACAAACTACTGACCAAAGTGCTTAGCTCCCATGCTAGCACCTTCTTTTAATCCGTCTCTGCTCTCTGGGAAATCATCTCCCTGAGTTACAATTCACTTAAGCCAGAGGGTCAAACAATTATGGTCTGGCTGGACTGGAAACATCCACCTAACAGGACTGATTACTTTAGCCAGAGGGTCTCTGGGACAGAAAACATTTTCCATACTCATGGATCTACAAATTTTTGCAGTAAAAACCATAAAATATTTATAGGCCTTTAGCTTAACAAAGGTCACAGTGCTCTTTTACAGATCATTTCTCTCATAGATATGAAGGCAAATGGTAGGTAACTTCTCAAGGAAACACACAGAAGACAAACCAAACCAGTTTCTACTGAGACCGCTCTTATGCCTAAATTGTTCCAAATTTTCACTTAAATGACATTCCACTCCTAAATTGTAAGTATACTTAAAAGACAGATATTGGATAATTGGCCAAAGCTAGAGCTTAATTCTGAAATCACTTAGCTCACGAGAAGGCAGCATCCTTAAACAATTCTGCTTCCATTTTCCCCTACCTAAGCTCTCTTTTGTTTTATATGTGCTGTTAAATTAACAGCAGCAACGGCTGCTATGCAGGGGGAGAAGATATCTGTGCCTTATTTCTTCTAATTCATTTGGGCTGAGGGACTATTTTGTTTAGTTTGCTGCGTTTCCCCCAAGGCCCCTTTATGGATGCTGCTGTCGGGTCTGGCTGTGCACAGCTGGGGTTTGCATCTCCCTTGTTTGAGGTTGTCAGCTGTCTTCCGCCTTTGGATCCCAAAACTTACATATTCTCGTTGAGTAATAGTTTGTATTTACATAACATCTGTCATTAAAAACTGAAGACCTTTTGTGATCCAGAAACACTTCTCAGTTTGCAGGCTGAAATACATCCAGCCCAGCCAATATGAAGATTAAGGGGTAATGCTGAAAAAGTTTAAGCAGCTGGACACTGTTTCTTACTTGGAACTCTCATATTTAAATATGAACCCAAAAATGTTCTCAAGGATTTTATCCCTTGTGCCTTTTATTTGCCTTTTAAGTACTTAATCACCTATATATAACTCGCACACACAGATATGCTCACTTAGGCATTCCTGCAGCCCTTTTCCTCACCACTGACTCTGCCTCTCACCTTTGCCATCAGCACACAGGTGTAAAGGCATCACTGGTAGAATATGCAATGCAGTACGAAATTAATCTCACTGTGAAACTTTTAGCCACGTCACTTTTCCAAGGAGGGCATTTGGTTTCAAATCCCACATTAAACTGGGGGACACCAAGACCAAGTAGATGAAAAAACCTGAGATATTCTACAGATGAGGTGTCCTGCAATAGCACACAGTAAGCAAAGTCATAGATATTGCTGAAATGGGGACAGGAGGAGAGCAGACTGTGACTTTAAAAACACATTTTAGATCCCATTAGTAGAATCTGACAGATTCTAACAAAATATGGTTGCTGAAAATCACTTTGTTATATTGATATGCTAAAATTTTTTTGCTAACTAGCATATACTTCTTACAGTAGCAGGAATTCTAGATAAATATATGAAGTACTTTCTAATTTAGACTGCTCATATTCTAGCTGCAACCAGTTTCAGCTTCTGTATGCTGAATCCAGTAAAGTGTTGTTGGTGCCCTATTGCTGCGAAGGCTATTTCTCAAATTGATCAGATTCATGTGAGTGATACTGAGATTCCTCCAAACCAAAACATCAAGGAAATGAACATAGTCTCTTCTGTAAGCTCCAAAACAAAGTTTTTAAAACAAAACAAAAACATGAAATGCCTGGGAATTCTTAGGATCCTTATAATAGTTTAATCCTAAAAAATGCTGCACGTCTCCTAGAAAAACATTAAGTAGGCAGAATTCCTAATGATTTCAAGAAATTTGGGGAGCACACTATTGTGCTGAACTTCAGCGTCCAGAGCTCAAATTATTGATGCCTGGTTTTCACTGCTAAAGAGCTGAAAGAAATAGAATTATTAGAACTAAAGCATTAGGAATAAAACCAACTTGCTCCAGCCCGTACTTATTTAACCAGACCACAGCCAGTAACAGGTCATGCTGCAAGACATACCTGAGAGGTCCTCGAGGGCAGGCTGGGCAGTTTTGACATAGAGAGCAGAATCCATGCTGACCCCTCCTGTGCTGGCCTCGGCTGTTACGTTCCCTTCATTGTCTGTCTGAGATCTGGAAGGCAAAACAACACAGGGATGTGCAGCCACCCTCCATCCAAAGTATCTCAAGTATAGCAACGAGGCGAGTGCACCTGCCATCAGCCACTCTGTCCCACTCTCCAGAACAGACCAGCAGACTGATTTTACATAATTCATTAGTCCCATGTTGAATTACGGCCTAGAAATGGAAACAAGCACTCAGCTGTAAAAAATAAAAAATTCATAGTCGAAGATAGGCTTCACAGCTCATCTGATGGGGTCTTAAGACACTTGGATTTCCAGATGTATTTTAATTATCGATAACATCAATTGTGGCTAATCTGATCCCCTCCAATGAAGTCTGTATTGCATGAAGATAAAGCAGGTAGCCTGTATGGCATGTTACACTGCTGCTCGGTTCCCTTCAACATCGTCTGTATTTTAAAAGAAATGACTGGGCAAAACCAACTTCAAACTCCAGTTTATTGTCTGATATTATGGCTGCGAGGTAATGAAAGGAGATGTAAGGGTCTATTGTCAGATTTGAGTAAGATACTGTGACTCATTTCACTTCACTAATTGTGCTGTGTTTTGCTCACAAAGTCACACCAATAAGCAGCTGGAAGTCCTCCTGTCCCAAGGGTAAGTGCTGTAAGAAAGTGAAGACACAGTGGGGAATTATTACTGCAATACTCTTAATTTCACTTGACCCTTGTAGCAGGATGCTCTGCCTGGAGTGGGGATAAAACACCTGGAACAATGCCCTATCTACAGAGCTGTCTGTGGTGAAAGGAGAAGGGGTCTCATGCTGCTTTTGGTCTTGAATAATGCTGAAACCAGACTCATCAATCCCAAAGTTCAACCCCCTGAAAGGTGTGGCAGGCCTAGTAAAGTACCTGATAAAGGAACCAACAGTGATACCACTGATCAGTAAAGATGCTGAGCTGACACAGCTGGCCAGGAGACACAACTGACACTCACTTTATCCTGCAAAAGCCCAATCCCACTGTTTAGTGGCAAAGTCTTCTAACACATCCCTCCTTGGAATGTGTGCAGAGATTCCTCCCTTGAGTGGGGACATCCTGGATGGTGAGCGAAGAGATTTGCCCACGGTCATTGCTATGGGTGAGTCAGTCTCTACTGAATAACTGATTTTGCTGACTTTAATATAATTCCCCTGATATTGTTTCAAAAATAGTGCATTATAATATACTAGTAATCACAGCTGCCTTTACTGCGTAGTAAATAATTCTGGTTGAGAACTTTTAGTCTAATCATTATCAAAATAAATCACTTATTTTTATATAAATATATCTGGTTTGCCATCCTTAATCCTACAGGACAGTTGAGTTATATGAAGTTCAATTACACCTACATAATCCTTTAGACATGAACAAAGTTGACAAAGTCAATTTAGTCAAAGGGGCTAACCTGGATCCAGCTGCATTGAGAACTCCTCTCTTGAGAAGGAGTTTAGAAAGCAAGGGGGTCCTTTCTGCACCTCCTGACTCAGTGGGTGAGCTTCTATATTAAATTTTGTCTGAATCTCCCATTCTGCCCGTGACAGCCTTATCCAAAATGCAGAACAATTTCTTATGTCTTTTGTTTTAAAAAACCCATCAAACCCAAACAAAAAGTCTACAGGCAGCTGAAAAATACAGATTAAAGCAACCTTAACTGATGTCAGAAAACACCTGAGTCATCTACTGCAATGCATTAACGAGTTCATTTTGCAGATTCAAATAATGTCTGGATTGTAAATATAACAATGTGTTATGTTTGCCTTGCAAACCCATATGATCTGACTTTTCTCTTTCCTTTTAAAGCTAACATGACCACAGAGTTTGGCCTTTTTTTCCTCCAATGCTGAAAAGTAAACACTGTTTTTCAGTTTTCCAGCGGCCAACAGGTAGTTTCATTGCTGGTTTTGGTAAAAGGTCAAATAAATACTGTGGTAGAGTTTATCAGTATGTTTAGATTATAGAGAATGTATGGATTGCATCTGCTTTTACACTTTAGATGATGGTATCTGTGTTCAGACTAAGATCAATACCAACAACGAGAGGACATTGTACTGATAAACTTAACCCATCTCCAAAAATTTCTGCTTCCCAGGTCCCCTGGCATTTTATTCCATAAACACAGGGAGAACTCTCAAAGGGGCCAGGAGACTCAAGGTTTGCTCTTCCCATTCTGCATTCCTACAAAGGCCTTTGGCACCCCTCTCCTTCAGGTTCATTCCTTTGACATTCACTCTTATTTAAAAAACGTGACCAACCATTTTTTATGCTACATTTGCCAAGAGATCCAAGGAAAAAATGTGTACAGTAGAGATGAAAAAACTATGGGACAGAACAAAAAAGACCAAAGGACCAAAAATCATGAACAGAATCTCCACAAGTAAAAACTAAAGAGTTTAGGATACCTTAGCCTAGAAAGGACACATCTTAAGGAAGGGAAGGGGGTGATGAAGGTCTTTCAGATCATGAGCAGCAAGAAGATAATGAAGACAGAGCAAACACTTGCATCCTCTTCCTATGAAAGAGCTAAGCAGTGTCAAAAAATCCCCAAAAGATGGCTGTTCAAACCAAAACTCCCACCCTCTGACCAAGAAACTCCTTGTGTCCCAGTCATGCTGTGTCCTTAAGAATCTCTGCTACTGATTTTCCTCTTGTTACACTTCCCTGTGTATCCTCTACTGCCACTGTCAAACAGAAGTTGCTTCAAACAGAAAATGGACTAGGCAGAGGTTAGCTGTGACTTCATTTGGTTGCTCTTTTGCTTATCTCAGGGTTAACACATATAACACCACAGACTTGTTCTCTGGCCTTACTTAAAATAAGGGATTTTTCTTTTAATTTTCTTTTTTAAAAGTTTCCAATTCCTGCTTATAGTGAGGCAGCTCCACCACTGTCAGCCACAATGAAGAGTGCGTCTTGGTGTTGTTGGCATCAAACTTGGTGTTGTTGGCATCAAAACTATGATGCACAAAACAAACCTGATACATGTTCTTGTACCCTTTGGAAGAGCAGCACCTGGTCAAGGAGGTGTTCAGATTCTCATCTTTCCTGCTTGCAGGGTCAGATACAACAATAATTCCCCCTCCTGTCTATCACAACTTCTTGTACATCTTAGTCCGACAGCTTTCACCATCGGTTTTGTGAAAATGCAAAAATTGCCTACACTCTTAAAGCAAGAAACTTCTCCATGATGTAGCATTTACCTTGCTGCTTCAGCCCCCTGGAAAAGTGTCCAGAATGACCCTTTTGGACACCCCTTTCCCCACAGCCCCCAGAGGCGTGTCCCATACCTGTACATGAAGGGCGCGACGGTGGCGGTGTTGGGGTGGCTGTATTGCTGCTGGGGATGAGGTAGCTGCACACTCACGGTGTTGCTCCCCGTGGTGTGGGTCGTCACCGCGGGCCCGTTCACGGCCTGGCTGCTGCTGCTGCTGTGGAGGCCCCCGACGCCCTTCCCCTCGGAGGAGGCCAGGCTGGAGGAGGAGCTGGAATGACGGCTGTCCAGCTGGGACTTCTGATGTGACAGCCCCGAGCTGGCTTTCCCGCCACGGCTTCTCTCGCCTTCCTTTGCAGGAACGGGGGCACTTGAGGATTTCCCTGTGGTGTTTTTCATTCCTGGTTTTGGTATTCCACTGTGCGAAGGGGCAGAGGCCTCCTTCTTGGCACTGTTCAGCTTCCCTCCTTTAGGGATAAAGCTTGCGATCTTGGAGGACTTTTTTGGCATCTCTGTTGTTGTTGTTAGTGCTGTCTGCTCCTCTTTAGGTTCCTCCTTCAGGTCCAGCTTCTCAGTGATAGATGTTCTCTTTGCAATGTCTTTACTTTTATCCTTTTCTTTCTCTTTTTGTTTCTCTTTCTCCTTCTCGTTACCCTTCGGAGAACTTTTCTTATTAGTCAGTGCACGGCTGAAAGTCCTTTGTGCAATTCCCTTGAGTGCAGTTTTGGGGCTGTTGGACATCGATCCCGGGTTGTTCACATTCTGATTGGTGGAATCGATTTCTTCGCTCTCCTCAAAGCTGAGAAGCGCCTCCAGCTTTTCACAGCTGTTGTCCCGAGACCCCGGACACTCCAGTGCTGTCCCTCCTGTTTTGGAACCCCCTTTGCTGTTGAAGAGTTTTAGTTTTTCCAGCATGGATTTCTGACCGTTTGGAGCTGTTTTGGCGATTTCCGAGGGCGGCTTTGGAGGCTCCACTGCTGGCTGCTTTACGGATAACATGGAAGACGTCGCTGTGTGCTTGGCACTGAGGGACTTGCTGCGCCAAGGTTTAATAGCAGAGCTGGGCTGAGGGATGGCCGAGGAGTTATTGCAAGGAACAGCACTGCCGCAGCTTTGAACTGAGGATGAGACATTTTCATTCATTCCTGTGGGCTGGGAGGCTGCGCTGTCTGCAGGCTCTGGAAAAAAAACACAGAAAACAACCCAAAAAAACAACACAGTAGTACCTGGTATTAGAGTTACTATGAGATTCCTTCTGTAGTGAAACATGAAGAATTTCACACTGATAACATTAAAAAGACATATCAGTATTTTCAAGATCAGTGAAATTTAGAGAAAACAAAAACCATTTTTCTTTTCCTACCCAGCAGAACAGCAATGAGTTCCTACTGTATAATTTACATTTACTTGCTGTTTCAAGAAAAAGGAAGAAAAAGAATCTCTTCCAATTCAAACCAAAATGTGTTCTGCAATGTGTTCTCCCTTATTAAGTCCACAATACTTTTTCATTAGCAAAAACACAGCACTATTTTATAACTAAGGGTTCCCTCTGCTCTTGGCAAAATACTTGCTGTCCAAGTTCAATTCTTAGAAAAACCTCAAACATATTTAAAAATGCAGGAGTAAGGAATAAAGTAAAACTAAAGTCCTTTCAGTTATTTGGGGTGGGGGTGGTGAGATCTTCACATGCAGAGATAGAGGAAAACTCCATGTTCAAAACTAAAACCAATTGTATCCTTTTGTAAAGAAACCTAAATTAAGCATTACCAATTATCCTAATCCAGCTGTGAGAGAAACTTGTGGCAGTAACTGTACAGCCCTCCCCCCGCAGAGAAAACAAATTTTTTATTTAGTTAGTTCCTCTTAATGTTATTTGTTCTTGTTAAGACATTAGTTCCGAGCTTAAAGAGAGCTTGAAAAATCACACTCACCTACCAGTGGCCACTTCTCCTCTGAATCAGTTTCTCTTTGCAGAGTTTCCCTTTTGGAGATGTTACTCTCTCAATTATCACAAATATGTTTTCTGTTAAACTGCTCATGTTTCCAATTAAATTTTGTCATCTGTGTCTGTTCGCCTGCCCAGCAGCCTGCTGGGGATTAACGGCTCTTACCTATATTTCCCTGCCCTCTAGCACTAAAGTAAACTGTGTACAGAGCTGCATTTTTTTAATTCAAAAATCAACAGCAGTGGAGAGCGTGCGTTCTCGGCAGCAGGAGCAGCCCTGTGAATCCAGCCCTGTAAATCACGAGCTGCTGCAGCCACACAGGGACTGTTTTACTTCACTTTCAGTTGCTCAGTGAAGATACGGCTCTGTTAACCTCCCTCCTCTGATCCAAACCAGATCTACTGAGATTTAAGTCAGTACATCTTCCTGACTTAGCACAGAATCGGGTTTCTAAGAGTATTAGAGACTCCTTAATAATAAACTCAGCCATTTCACATGGTTATGGACAAAGTGGAATAGCAGAAACTAAAGATAGTTTAACAAATATTACTGAAGTCAGAACATTTCCAGAGCTCTTAACCAGTAACTATTATACTGGCTGGATTTGCTAGTCCTTTTCCTATGGCAAAGTACCCACATGGAACCGAAATAATCAGGAGCTGGATTACAGACACAGACAGGAATCACGCTGCTTTTAAGCTTGTGCCAGCCTGCTGACTTCCAGGGCATTACTCCTGTTCTACTCTAGTTCAGAAGGAAAATCAAGCCACCAAATATCCCAAACAGTGATGCCACCTTGCCCTCTTGCTGCTCAGCTCAAGCCTGCTGAATTCAACCCAATGCGTTAAGGAGGACCAGTGAAATAACGGCATAGGAATCACAGAATCATTAAGGTTGGAAAAGACAACCAAGATCAAGTCCAAACATTAGCACCGGACTGCCAACCCCACCACTTAACCACATCCCTAAGCAACACACCTACGCGTTTTTTTGAGCACTCCCAGGGATTCCACCGCTGTGGAAAGAGTCCCAGTGACTCCCAGTGCGAACAGCAGCAGTGACCGAACACAGTGCCCTGACACAGACACTGAGAGGAAAGGAAGGAAGGTGACAACTTCTTCACAAGCTGCCAGCAATGTTCCTCCCTCTGCTTTCAAAAGCTGCACCACTGCTCGTTCCTTCATGCCTCTTACCGTACACCGCTGCTTTGTTTTTGTTTTCATTTCCTGAAGTCCTCCTGCTCATCACAGTCCACTTCCCATCCCCACACTGCACCTGGCTCCTTTTGCACACTCAGAACAAGAAAGCCTTTGTCTCAGCCTGCCTTCCACAGAAGACATCCATCAATGGAGTGAAAGCTTCATGAAAATCCCAATTGTGCACAATGTACAGTTAATTTGTATAGATTATTTTTAAATCTCAATATTGAGATATTGCTATAGGAACTGGAGATTGACAGTACTTTCAACACTAAGTTCCTAATCCACATGTCTTCTGGCCTCATCACGCTAAACAAATCTCAGCATAAAGCACAGCCATGCCCAGAAATCATCAGAGCTGTCTGGGATTCATGAACATGCCTAGGATGAATTTACAACCAGGTCCAGGGAGGCACCCAGTGTACCAATCAGTACAGGCAGGGAAGCCTTCACTTGCTCAGAAGAACACGACTGGGGCAACACAAGGGCGACAAAATGAAAACGATCAGTACGGGTTGTATCCACAAAGCAGAAGAGCTGGTTGTACACCCCGTCAGTACAACATATGCAGGCACAAAAACCCAGCTCGGGGTCTGAGCATGCAGACAACTGAGCAGATTTAGGAAAGAGATCTGCCTCCTCAGACAGGTTCTTCACAACAGTTTTGGAACAATACAGGTAACGTGTGCATGGTATGGACGAAGTCAGCCCGCGTTCCCCAGCACTCAGAGCCTACACAAAGTCACTCACCTGAGACAAGAGGGACCTGAGACCCAGGTCCATGACCTGGCTGAGAAGTCTGACCCTGTCTCAGACACTGAGCTGGCTGTTAGGTCACTGCACAGCAGCAGAGGCCACCACACCAAAACAGGGCTCTGACCAGCTCTACGATGTTCTCTGGGAAGTGAATGGAAGGGGTTGGTTGATTTGGGACCTCAACTACATCCTAACAGCCCAGATGAGTGCTCCAGTTCACAGACCTCTGGGGAGAAACGCCTGGCTTGGACCAAGTGAAATGGCTTCTTTTCCAAATCCCAAAGCATAGCTCAGAACTTATTTCCCAGCAAAATCCAGAACTTTTCAATGTCTCCTTTTCTGCTTTTAATGTTTTCAGGAAATCTATTTATTTATTTATTTATTTATTCTGTTTGGTCACTGAATAAAATATGCTTTTTCCAGTTTATTTGTTTGTAAACACAACGTCCTCTTTGTCCCAACGCCCCCACATACACCCTCCTGTCTGGAATTGAATTTTGCTTCCGTTGCCAGTGGCGTAGGATGAGCACAGTGCAGCTCCATTTACAGCCATGTCAGAGAAACCAGAATTAGGACAATACTTTGACTGTAACATTAAAAAAAATAGAATATTTTGCAACAGGAATGTAATTTTCAGAATGTCTACTTAAAATCTTTCACAAAGTGAATTTTGTGCATACTGGATGCTATGCACCTGAAATGAATAAAAAATGTTCACAAAGTCTACAGTTAAGCAGCAACACTTTGGGAAAGGAAAGAAGGCATTTTCTTAGACAACTACAGTGGATTTTGATTTGTACTTGGGTCAAATACAGTGAAACTGGAAATTGAACATCCTCAAGTGATTTCTTACATTGCACCATGCACAGTTACTGTAAGAAATAAAAGGTTCACCCTAAAACACTCTCATGAAAAATTGCTCCAGCTTAAGAAAACTTCAGTTTTTCAGATTCTCCGTTTCTTCCTTACAACAAGTGCTGGCTCTTTTACTCCTCTGGCCAAGTTTGGTAAGCAAAAGGAGTTCTGCTGCCAGAATGCAGCTTCAAATGCTGGGCTTCCTAATGAAGCAGCAACATCAATTCGTGGAGAACACATCAGCATGCAAAGGGGAAAGTTTTATTCAGCATAGCATAGACCCTTCTTTCATGAAAAGGGGAGCAGGTTTCATGCATTCAATTAATAAGCTTATTATTTCCCATGTGTTCCTTTGTGAGGGAGATATTTTCTTTCTTCAGCAACCTGCATTAACTAAAACTGACTATAAAAGAAATGTTTTCAAACCCAAGCTACAGTCTACAATAAATAACGATCACTTTCCTCTTTTCAAAGTCAAATCTTGGCCTGAAATCTATTTTGTTCCTAGTGTTCCTGTTAAAAAAGATGTTGGTGGTCCAGTTCCAATGCCAATACACACTGTAGCATGGGTAAATCTGATTTCAGCTGCTCCTGCAAAGACTGAACTGCATCTGCAAACCCACCCATTTGTGAAGAAGAAAAAAAAAGAATCTGAAGGCTTATGATTTAATTCTTCCACAGAAGTCTTTGAGAGCTTAAGTTATAATAAGGTCAGGAGAAAATATATGCAATTTCCCATCATTTGTCATGTTCACTCTAAGTAAGTGGACTTTGATTTGCTATAACTGAAAACTTTCAAAAGCCATCATTATAAGCATGAAAGGCAACACACAGACAAAGGATGTTCTCATAGTTACTCTGCTTAGGAGGGTCAAGAACTTACCAGCATTTTTACCCATTTTTGAATGAACAAGCTGTTATTTTTTATTTCACAGCTATGGGAAAAGTAAGTTCTTATGACGAGAAATATCTTTTAGTCCAGCTCATAGATTAGATAAGAGATTTAAAGCAAATCCACAACCAGTTTCTAATTCGGGAAATAAAAGCAGCTCTGCTCTATGACATGACAGTGTCAGAACTGCAGAAACCACTGTGGCAGTTTCCTCATTTCCCATCTAAAAGAATATATGGTGAATCTTGACCCTTCCCATCCACCCACCAGAAGACTCTCCTTCAAAGCACTGTGCATTAAGTCCTACAGAGAAAAACTTTTTAGCTAAGCTGTTCACTTCTTCAGTAATCATTTATCAAACCCTGTAAGTATGGAAATGTCTGCATTCCTGCCAGGAGCCGACTATAAAGATCACAATCTTTCCGTAACCCAAACCACGAGCAGGTAGAGCAGAACATTCCCAACAAGAGTGACCTGGCACACAGTCCCTCCTCAAAATAAGCACAACTCTTGTGGCCCACAGAAATTTCCATTTCAATTGCAACGCTGATGAGCGGGGAGAACTACGGCCGGCAGGAATGGACTGGCCGAGCCACCAGCTTGGGGTGGGCATGGCCTCCACCCACGGCATGGCTGAAGCTTTCTGTTCTCTCTTCTCTTCTGGACCACAAAAAACCCAACAAAAATTATTTTTTCAAAGCAGAGACTGCCAGATAGGGAAATTCTGTACACCCTGAGAGAAGCTAAATAGGGAATATTTGTTTTGCTGAGGATAAAACCTTATAATCACAGCTGGATCCATAGTTGGAAGAGACTTTAAAGATCATCTCCCTGCCATGGGCAGGGACACCTTCCACTAGACCAGGTTGCTCAGGACCCTTTCTAACTGAGAATTGTTTCCTTCAGCTTCTGCCCACCGATTTTCCCTTTAACAGTGATTAAATTACTGTAACACAACACAAAATTACCTTTACTCCATGGTATTTTTCTTCCCTTCCGTCATATCTACTTCTTCAACCCCAGTGTTGTAAACGCTGCAATTTCAACAGCAGTTCCACGCATTCACAGAAACGTTTTCTGTCTCTGAAAACCCTCACCAAAGCCCGTGGGTATGTCAGAAACTCAACTTCCACATTTCTGTAAAGCTGCCTCCATTCACACAGAGCTCCAGCACATGGAACAACAGTTCTGCTGTTGGCTGGTTCACTTAGCCAAGACTCAGCATTTTTTGCTGAGGTGAGGGGAATTAAAGCTGGAGCACAGGCAGCCCCTTTTCTCATTGTCTCGCCATAACCAACTAAGACATTTGAATTCCTTGTTGTTTTTGTTTAGTTACTGTAAAATTCCAAATGCTGTCGACATGAATGCCTACGAAAGGTTGGAGGGACCTCTATTGACCACATACCAGTTAGATGATCATAAAAACAATGAAACCAAGTTTACTGTGCCATTCAAAACAAGTTGCACTCTCCATTTAATACTAGACAAATACCATTCTTGTTCATTCTCCTCCATTTCCTTCTCACTATTTGTACAATCTAATCCCCCAAGACTTCTCATAACGGACTTATTCAGAAGCATTAATGAATTCCAGGCAGGAAGCTGTTGTGGAGTCTTTCATCAGATTTTACACTTAGCTGGAGTGGACAATATGTACAATTAGCAGCCTTGGTGTGACGCATCTCTCCTGCAGGTTATAGGAAATAGGCACTATGAAAATCAGAGGTCTGAGAATTGCAGTCAGGAAATACTGTCCATTTATATCTAAACCAACTGACAGACACATATTACAATTTATGGTGGGGTCTTCTTCCCTTCAGTTCTCTGCTGCCAGTCACAGATTCTTCAGATGTATTTGGTTATGGATGACCAACAGGCTCAGCAGAGAAGCCACAAAGAAGGGCCCAGGGAGGCTGAACGAGGCTCCTACCCAAGGAGAAGGGGCTTCTCCAGATGTGGTAGGAACATGCTGGCACTTAGGGAAGCCTGGGACATAGCACTACTGCTCTTTGCTTTCCCGTGATTTAATAGTGAACCTTCATTTCCACAGCTGTTTTTCTGGCACACTTCATCCAGCAATAAATTTATGAGAAACTGTAAATATTTATTTTAAAAGGAAACGTGTAGGCACTGCAAAGGCCATGAAATGCTGGACCAGTTCTTCAGCTGGTATAAATTAACATGGTTCCACCACCTCCAACGCAGTCATGCAGATGTACACTGGGCAAGAAGCTGCTTCTCAAGCT
This sequence comes from Mystacornis crossleyi, assembly GCA_013400655.1. Taxonomy (NCBI): domain Eukaryota; kingdom Metazoa; phylum Chordata; class Aves; order Passeriformes; family Timaliidae; genus Mystacornis; species Mystacornis crossleyi. The sequence continues at coordinate 116,362 of VYZQ01018491.1, forward strand.
TAAATTTTACTTCAAAGCTCGGGATTTTTATCCTCATGAACTGTACTCTTAAGAACATGTCACTGGCTAATATTTTTTGTGTTTTTTTTTTTCCCCTAAAACTTCATTTAAATAAAATTTTGGCTTGTTTTATATACTTCTAAAGCTTATACCAACTATGTCAAAGTCCTGTGGTCTTGTAAAGCTCCACTTCAGCCAGCCTTTGTCTAGGAAGAAGAGGACACATTTCTAAATGCCAGATTCAGCCAGCTGAACAGTTGTAAAATTAGGCACAAATATGATTCACTGCATACTCATATCTTGTCCTATAAACATGCCATGCTGCTTGCTATTCCCTGACAGTCTTTAAGCTGTTTGATGGGCACACACCCAACACAAATATGTCACTGAGGATTTACTAAGATGAGCCAATCTTTCAAAAGCATGTTTGATTAGAAGAGTGAAAGGGTGCAAACAATACCCCAGGACATAGATATATCTCAGGTGGTCAAAGATGAGTGTTCTGTTTGACATTATTGACACTCGTAAGGGTCACCTCCTGACACAAGGCAGGAGCCTTAGGTCTGGGGAATTCCTCTGCATTAATACATTTGGTAAAGTGGAGAAATAAACCTGAGTCAGTAAGATTTCATTCACTGAGGCTGACCGAAGAGGTGTGTGCTGAGAAAGGAGAAACAGAACGCCTAAATTTAAAAAGGTCAAACCACCAGCTATGCAACTGCACTGCAGCAAAAGGAGCTGCAGCAGAATGCAGCTGCACACTGCACAGTGTGGCACTAAGGCAAAACAAACGCCACTCAGAAATGCTTTCGGAGTATCATATATGGAATCAGAGGTTTGTAGAATCATAGAATAGAAGACAAAGAACTTAACTACTCCCTCCTGCTCAGCAGCAAAGTAAGGAATCAGGTGGAGTGCTGCTCCAGCAGCCCTCTAAAAGAGACTCACAGACTGGAAAGGGGCCAGTAGAGACCATCAAGACATAAAAGAGATTTATCACATTAAAGAGATTTATCACATTAAAGAGATTTATCACAAGGAACCTGTAAGAAAAAGGATGGAGCAGTAAAGATTGCTTAGTCTAGAAGAGAAAAGGCTGAAGGAGACATTTCAAGACTTCAAATACATGAAGACTTTTATAAACAGGACAGAGATCAAGGAAGAGCAAAAATAGTACTTATTTTTAGCCACACAGAATGGCTTTATACGTATATTCTTATCTACTTTTAAGACCAAATGGGCACTGGAAGGGATACAGTTTAAGAGATGGTCAAGTCCCTGTTATGAGACATTTCAGGACAGACCTGTGAACACCTCTCAGGTGTAGGTGTTTTCTACATAAGTACAGTTGATTTTCCTTCAAAGCAGGAGCACAAACTCCCCAAGTTATTTAAAAATGCAGTTCTACAAGTATATAGTGTAAGCTGCAAACTTGTTAAAATTTTAAACACAGTTCTTTAAACAGAGTTAAAACCAGGAGCCATATCTGCACTGCAAAGTTATGACTCAACAAAAAAAAGTACCAGGTTTCTCAGCACATCTTTCAGGTACCTTACGGTCCTTCCTTTCTCTCTGTGTTTTTGTTTGTACTCTTGCACCATCCAATTCGTGATCACTGTACTGTATTCAAGGCAAAATAAATCACTCTGAGCATGTGGTAAATACCTTCAATGTATATTATATTTAGAAACCTGGATAGGGTTATTCCAGCATCTGCTTTTGGTAGTGCACACAGCAGAACAATAGAAAACACAAACACCAACTACTCTGGTAATGGATTCATTGAGACAAATTCTGTAAATTTATTTTACATCTGTCTGACTTACAGGCAAAACCCTTGTTCGGTAAAACCAGAGCATCTCTTGAATGCCAGCACAGAGGAGCACAGAGGCAGCATCTAAACACTAAGCAGAATATGATGCTTGCTTCATGTCTGACCTAAATGAAACACTGGTACATTTTTACAGGGTGGGATGGCTGAAATTTAAGTAATTATCCTATTTTCACGCTGTTGAGACAATCACATTTATTTCCCAGTGAAAAGTTGAAATTGTGGGCAAACTGGTTTCATATTTTATGGAGTTATGCCTCTTTAAAAAAATATAAAATTCTTTCCACTTTTGCAATCCTTTTAATCTTAGTGAACTTTGCACAGTCTTATTGAGTCATCATTTCACAAATAAATGTTAGATTCATTCAACATTAGATCTATTTCTTAAGAAATTTTTAGATTCATTTCCAAAGGAAGAGAAACCTAAAAATAATACTAAACGCAAGATGGATATAGAACAGGAGTGAAAAAAGTCAAAGAAAGGAAATTTTTTCTAAGCCTATAAGAACACGATTTCCAGTCATGAAGAAAGTTATAGCTACCTAAAATTTTAAATAAATAAATAAATAAATAAATAAATATTATTTAACTTACTGTTATTTGTTGCATGAGCCAACTGTTTTATTCTGCAAACTCACTTCCCAGCTTTCTGACATCCATACACTGTTCATCCATAAGTGCAGGAATCTTTCAGTCTCAGAAACTTTACTTATTTTTGCTAGTCTCAAGTGAATTGTTAAGATCTTTCTGCTGGTCCTGGTTTCGAGCACTTTCCTCACTCCACCTCTCCCCCAGCCTTCCCAGCAGCCTCGCAGAGCTGGGCCCAGCACCAGTCCACTGGCACAGCTAAACACAGGTTCAGTGAGGACCTGGCAGTGGGTACCAAAAGGGTCAATGCCTTTTCAGTGTCAACTTTAGTGCAAGAGAGACCTCAGCTGGACATCCTCAGCCTGCAGAGAACATGGGTTGAGACACCAGGCTTAGTATTTCACATTTATCTGTGTGCTACCGGATCCTGCAGTGACTCACGCAGCGGGGAGCACTGTAAAAACTGACTCTGGGGGTTTGTATGAACTCTCTCTTCTACAAGACACCAAACACCCGAACACTTCGGGACTAGCCAGTCTTTGATTAGTAAAAGATGTAATTCAAAATATAAGACTTATTGTAACAATTGTTACGTAACAACAGAATCACAGGACCGTAGAATGGACTGGGTTGGAAGGGACCTTAAAGCTCATCCAGTTCTGATCCCCTGCCATGGGCAGGGACACCTTCCACTCGACCAGTTTGCTCCCAGCCCCATCCAGCCTGGCCCTGAACACTTTCAGGGATGGGGCAGCCACAGGAAAATCTGTGCCAGGGTCTCACCACCCTCACAGTAAAAAGTTTCTTCCTAATATCTAATCTAAACTCACGCTCTGTCACCTTAAAGTCATTCCCCTACGTCCTGTCACAACAGACCTTTGTGAAAAGAGTCTGCTCAGCC